>JASTWR010000388.1:0-165914 GCA_030770355.1 Harpagoxenus sublaevis | reverse complement strand
TTCAATTGCTTATAACAATTGGATTGCAATTTCTTGCAATTTAAACTATTTTTTTCGAAAAGATTGTCTCCTCAGCTTTAAAATGCTTTTTTAAAGATTTCTCTACGACAGATATAACCAGAGATATTAATTTTTGAAATTGAACGGAACACAGCGCGTAAGAGAAGCGAGACGGATAACAGGAAAATTGGGCTTCGCCGCTGCTAGCTCGCTTCGTGCCCAACGTAACGTGATACGTGAGACAAGAACGAAGCGATTGTTTGTCGGTCCTTGTCTGACTCATTCTCCTTATAGATTTTCAGTATCATGGACATAGCACGGAAGAGAACCACAAAATCGTGGACATAGCACGGAAGAGGTCCACAAAATCGTGGACATTACCTACAGGATTCGTGGACATTGGATACGTAGTTCAATATCCACATTTTATGGACATAAAGGCGCTTCGGAATAAGGGGCGGAATTCATAGACGTTTCTTGAAACCTGTCTTAAGCACAATCTTAGCCAAGATTGACTTAAGATCCAAGATCGTCTTAAGATCGTCCTACATGCACAGATGGGTCTTGAAAACTCGAGTTTGAGCTTAAGACCGCCTTAACAAAGTTCATGCTTGAGCTCTCAGCTTCGGAAATGTTCGGGATTCTTACCAACTTAACCAATAATATTGAAGGTCTACAAGTATGTAGATAATGCTGCAGTGGAACTTTTCTTTTCTCTTCACAACGCAAGGTTATGTATAAAAGCAGAAAGTGAAATATTATTGAAAATTGAGAATATTCTGATCGGAAAGCTGAATAATTTCGTAATACCTGCCTGCCCTGGAGTGATAATATATATAGGTAAAGTTAATCGTAATAATATATCTAATTGAGTAAAAGTTGAATTCCAATAAACATCATGTAACAGTAACAATTGCATCTATTTTATTATTTCCAACTTAACATTCTCAACAATGCATAAATATAACACGTTATACATAACATGACATTGTTGAGTGAAAATTATTACATTGATATAATGTTACTTTTACTCAATGTTTATGTAAATTTATAAACAAAAAAACACATAACCTTATCTATTTATGTGAAAATTCTTCATATTCATATTATTTTGTTGTTTTTATTTAAAAAACATAATTTTTTTAGAATGACAACGCCTATTAGAAGTGTATATTCCGATTCGAAAAAGCAGGTATTCTTGGAGATATTGAAAAAGTATAAACTTGTTGAAGCAAAAGGTACAAATTCCTCCCCGCTGAAAGAGAATAGAGAAATCAGAGGCTTGGTCGATTATTACAGAAGAATATAACAACTCTTCTTTGATTAGTATATACTAAGATATTAAAGGACCACGCACTAGTTATATGAAAAAAGTGGCCGCCGTTAAAATCGGCCAAAACTATAGAAAAGTGTACTTTGTGTGATGCCGATCAAAAGTTCAAATGGGCACGACCTTCAAAATATGCTAGTTTTTAAACTACGAGCTCATAAAGTCTGAAAATGAACACTAATATTACCTTTACAGGCTCGTAGCTTAAAAACTAGCATATTTTGAAGATTGTGCCCATTTGAACTTTTGATCGGCATCACACAAAGTACACTTTTCCATAATTTTGGTTGATTTTGACGGCGGCCACTTTTTTCATATAATTAGTGCGTGGTCCTTTATTTTATATATTTTATTTTATTTTTATAATACAGCTAGTGAATTTTTTGTAATATGTAATGTTTTACATTACAGAGGGACGTACAACAATTAAAAAAGTACTGTAAATGGATTAATTGCATCTCGTATATATCGTTTTTCACGTATTGTGCCAATATTATCGTTTTCTTCATCCGAAGAAGAGATTCAGAATATCAAATAAATTAATATCAAATAAATTAATATCAAATGCGCCCAATATGTTCAATCCCAGATGCCTTTATCTAAAGTATATAATAATAAATAATTAGTAGTATCTTAATTGTGTGTATATATATAAATTAGACCTATAAACGTTATATAACTGACAACTTTTCGAGTAATTTTCAGGTCTTTTAATAAGCACTTTTGTATATATTATTAACAAAATAATGTCAAAAATTTGTTATAAATTAATTCTACATATCACCTGTCAAATGCGATACAAATCCGTAATATGTCACAACAACAGTTTTTAGGTTTGTTTTCTATCGCTGACTGCATTAGTTCAAAAATTGTACATAAATAAACCGTGAGAATTTCGTATGTGCGCAACCAATGCAGCAATAGAAAACAAACTTTTCGTTTCAAAATCGTCTTAAGTCAACAATTTACTGGACTTGACTAAGATTGGCTTAAGATACGGCTTAAGCAATTGGGAATGGCTAAACTGTGATACGCTATCTGGTGGCAAAAATCAGAACCCAAAAGAGTAGGTCGCCGGCTGCCACATAAATAAATCGAATTGACGAATTATAATACACCCAATGTAATTAGTGAAATTTTATGTACAAATTATTTGTAAAAATGTTATAAAGTGTATAAGAATCAATTTGTTTTAATTTGATTGATTAAAAGTTACTTTAAAAAAGATTTGATCAAAATTATCCATACATATGCTTGTACAAAGCTGAGTTCTGGTTGTTGGTAATAAGAAGTTCATTTATTTCTTTTCTTTATTCTTTCGTTAACGTAGCAATGTATTCTTTCTTAAATTTTTTATTTAAACATTCGTGTTCATGTAATGGGCTTGGCGTATATTTTTCCATAGATTTTGCATGTGGCATTTTCCACAAGCATTTAGTATCAGTACAAGATACTAAATCCAAATCATTAACATCCATTCTGAAAAAAAAAAAAATTATCTTTGTTATGGGCAAAAATAATTGCAAAGAATTGGTTAAATAATGTCAATATTGTCATGCTACTTCAATTTTAAAACAGATACTGTAAACAAAAATATTCTTTTTAGCTTTTACATATAACTTAAAATTAATTTAATATTTTTTTAAATTTACAATAAAGAAGCATAATTTATATCATAAATTAATTAATAAGGCTATCGAGAAGAAAGTAATAATAAACTAACCTATTCAGATGTAGGAAAACAGCCACATCTGTTATAAATTTGCATTTTTTGCATTTTTTACTTAATCCGGCTTTGCAGGAACATTTTATATCTAAAATTTTCCCAGCAAAAGAAATTGATCCAGTAATCTCGTGAGGATTACTTTTTAAATTCGAAGTTTGCAAGCAAAATGCAATGAAACGAATACAATCAACATCAACACTTGTTTTACCGCAAAATATAACATGACTTGCATTTAATACTCTTTCACCTTCAACAAAATTGCGGCATGAAGGCATCGAATTGGTAAAATTGCATATTTCACTTATGGGCACTCATTTTAACTTCAATCTTATAAATACGCACATACGTCGTATTGTACAGTGACAAGTGACCTACTCTCTCCGGCCATCTTGCCTTGGTGACGTCACGACCGCCAATCCCAATAACTGTGCATCTAATAATGTCAAGTCGCACTTAAGATTTGATTATGAAACGATATTTGCTTATCTAAGCATGGTCTCAAGTTCCAGCTTTTAATTCGGTCTTAAGCAATGTCTATGAAACAATCGTGATCTTGAGAACAAGCTTAAGTCCGTCTTGAAACTCAAGAAACATCTATGAATTCCGCCCAAGGTGACAGCTAAAATGCGCCCATGACCGCTCTCATCCTTCTCTCTGACGGAAGGATCCAATTGGGGATCGTGTTAGAGACCCTATAGTGTAACAGAGATTTGCCAATGATCACGTGATCGTGAGATTACGCTGATTGGTCAGAGTCAACTGTGCTCATGTACCTGCTGCCATATTGAATTATACATAGCGACAACGCGTGTGACACATGTGTTTCGTTGTCCTCTTGTAAAAGTTAGTACATTTTACTTTGACGTATTGTTATTACTTATGGACTTTTACTTAATAAATTATTTTTATTGCATTATTAAATGTTTTGCATTAATTGTTGCATATTTTGGTAATACTTAAGAAGAGCTCTTTCTTCACCGATTTCGCTGAATTTAAGCTTAATCGACGCGTTTTTGCACAAAACGAACGAATCTGGTAGAAAAAAGGCCCGCTCGGCCCCGCGACGCAAGATATTAACTGTTAAAGTTGACGACTATCAGGTTATGAAACCTGCCATACCGACGCGATGTAGCGACTATTAACCATGCCTCGCGGCCACTTGCGCATGCTCTGTTAGCTCTGTGGCCACATGCGCATGCTCCGTGGCCGCACGCGCATGCAAAAGTGCGCGAATTTCAAACCTATGTATACTCATAATCCATATCGCTTGACTTTCGATGATGAATATACGCAGTCACATGGTGTACACACACACACGCGCGGGGGGGTGCAAGGGGGGCCTTCGGCCTCCCTCCCGCACCCCCTCCGCCGGTAGGCAGGGTGGACTTCACTTTACAACTTACAAAGTACATGCTAAGTTGTAAAGCGAGGTCCACCCAGCCAACCGGCGGAGGGGGTGCGGGAGGAGGGGCCGAAGGCCCCCTTGCACCCCCCGCGTGTGTGTGTGTGTGTGTGTACACCATGTGACTGCGTATAATCATCATCGAAAGTCAAGCGATATGCATTATGAGTATACATAGGTTTGAAATTCGCGCACTTTTGCATGCGTGTGCGGCTACGGAGCATGCGCATGTGGCCGCAGGGCATGTTCGTGATCGCTACCAGTCGCTACATCGCGTCGGTATGACAGGTTTCATAACCTGATAGTCGTCAACTTTAACAGTTAATATCTCGCGTCGCGGGGCCGAGCGGGCCTTTTTCTGCCAGATTTGTTCGTTTTGTGCAAAAACGCGTCGATTAAGCCTAAATTCAGCGAAATCGGTGAGGAAGGAGCTCTCCTTAAGTATTACCCATATTTTTTTCACAGAATTTAGAATCGCTATGCCAACCAATTGTGCTGTAAATCGCTGTATCAACAACAGTAATAAAGGTTACGCAGTATTTAATTTTCCATCAGCTTCTCAAAGAATTTGTGAGGTAAGTGATAGAAATTAATTTCTATTAGTTTATTATCAGTAAAGGGAATAGAGTTTTTAATAACTATAGTGTTTCTAATTTACATTTTTGTTCTATTTCTCAGTCCTGTAATATTTGTTTAATATTTCAGGTTTATTTCAATTTAATCGATGTACAGTTTGTTGTGCTGGACGGAAACAACTACGTAAAAATGCCATACCATGTCACTTCTGTGTGTGCCCGTATGATAAAAGGAGGCTAAATGAAAAAATCAACCAAGAAAGAAGTCCATAAAGCTACTTGAAACTGCAGACTACGCGTATTGTTCAGAAAGTCCAGCAATTGGTTCAAATTGGTCCAGGCATCTTTTCCGTAGAGTCCTATATTATCAGAGAAGCGAAATTGACGGCACGCTTGCTGATTGGCTGACCGCGGCACCAATCAAAACCGAGACTCTCGACCCCGTGTGGTGTCCGTGTGGTGTCCGTGTGCATACACATGTTTACAAACGGTCAGCTGCGGGGTTTATGGATCAGCTGCGGGGTTTATGGGAACCATGGAGGGGGTATCGATTTCGCTTCTCTGATAATATAGGACTCTACTTTTCCGTGATTGCAAGCCAATCCGACATAGGGGCATAATAGAGGGGGGGGGGAGACAACAAACCCGAGTAGTATGAGTACTGGAAAGAGGGAGGACAAACCGCTACCTTAATGGTACTTGCGTGCTGGCTAACTTGTGAAAACACATAAACCAGCGGAAAGGCGTCTTGAATATATAGTGCCCTTCCGGGGTCATCTCGAATGGAGTCCACGATCTCATACAAACTGTTGGTGACTAGGTGGTCCGCGATTGAGAGAGACTTAAATAAATACCTCGAAGCCAGATACTGCAACCTATACTTAATCGGTCCCTGGCGGAAAAAATTCTCCAACTTTTTATGTAACAACTCCGCCTATTTACAACCAATTACGAAAAAAAATACGCGAAAACTACAACTAAAGTAGAGATACTACACGGAAAGAAGAAATTTTAATGCTAAACAATGCTAAGATTACAACTAATCACGAGAAAATACGCGAGATCGAAAACTTTCTTATTGTTTGTAGGGGCGGAATTCATAGATGTTTCTTGAGTTTCAAGACGGACTTAAGCTCGTTCTCAAGATCACGATTGTTTCATAGACATTGCTTAAGACCGAATTAAAAGCTGGAACTTGAGACCATGCTTAGATAAGCAAATATCGTTTCATAATCAAATCTTAAGTGCGACTTGACATTATTAGATGCACAGTTATTGCTTAAGCCGTATCTTAAGCCAATCTTAGTCAAGTCCAGTAAATTGTTGACTTAAGACGATTTTGAAACGAAAAGTTTGTTTTCTATTGCTGCATTGGTTGCGCACATACGAAATTCTCACGGTTTATTTATGTACAATTTTTGAACTAATGCAGTCAGCGATAGGAAACAAACCTAAAAACTGTTGTTGTGACATATTACGGGTTTGTATCGCATTTGACAGGTGATATGTAGAATTAATTTATAACAAATTTTTGACATTATTTTGTTAATAATATATACAAAAGTGCTTAAAAGACCTGAAAATTACTCGAAAAGTTGTCAGTTATATAACGTTTAGGTCTAATTTATATATATAATATATATATATATATATTATACCTATATATATATACTATATATAAGTATATAATAGTAATAATTAGTAGTATATATATATATATATATACATATATATATATATATACACACAAGATACTACTAATTATTTATTATTATATACTTTAGATAAAGGCATCATGGGATTGAACATATTGGGCGCATTTGATATTAATTTATTTGATATTCTGAATCCTCTTCAGATGAAAAAAACGATAATATTGGCACAATACGTAAAAAACGATATGTACGAGATGCAATTAATCCATTTACAGTACTTTTTCAATTGTTGTACGTCCCTCTGTAATGTAAAACATTACCTATTACAAAGAATTCACTAGCTGTAATATAAAAATAAAATAAAATATATAAAATAAATTTAATACCTTAGTATATACTAATCAAAGAAGAGTTTGTTATATTCTTCTGTAATAATCGACCAAGCCTCTAATTTCTCTATTCTCTTTCAGCGTGGAGGAATTTGTACCTTTTACTTCAACAACAAGTTTATACTTTTTCAATATCTCCAAGAATACCTGCTTTTCCGAATCGGAATATACACTTCTAATAGGCGTTGTTATTCTAAACAAATTATATTTTTTAAATAAAAACAACAAAATAATATGAATATGAAGAATTTTCACACAAATAGATAAGGTTATGTGTTTTTTTGTTTATAAATTTACATAAACATCGAGTAAAAGTACCATTATATCAATGTAATAATTTTCACTCAACAATGTCATGTTATGTATAACGTGTTATATTTATGCATTGTTGAGAATGTTAAGTTGGAAATAATAAAATAGATGCAATTGTTACTGTTACATGATGTTTATTGGAATTCTACTTTTACTCAATTAGATATATTATTACGATTAACTTTACCTATATGTATATATTATCACTCCAGGGCAGGCAGGTATTACGAAATTATTCAGCTTTCCGATCAGAATATTCCCAATTTTCATTAATATTTCACTTTCTGCTTTTATACATAACCTTGCGTTGTGAAGAGAAAAGAAAAGTTCCACTGCAGCATTATCTACATACCTGTAGACCTTCAATATTATTGGTTAAGCTGGTAAGAATCCCGAACATTTCCGAAGCTGAGAGCTCAAGCATGAACTTTGTTAAGGCGGTCTTAAGCTCAAACTCGAGTTTTCAAGACCCATCTGTGCATGTAGGACAATCTTAAGAGGATCTTGGGTCTTAAGTCAATCTTGGCTAAGATTGTGCTTAAGACAGGTTTCAAGAAACGTCTATGAATTCCGCCCAGAATCACGCTCGAGGGAAACCTAACCTGAAATTGCCGTGAGCTGAAGTCGTGTGCCCGGCGCGCCACGGTGACGAGACTGCCGCATTTTCCCCGGGTGCTTACTGACCAATTTGCCCCAAACACAAGTTTCAGGTTTGATCGCCCACGAAATATTAGACATCAACGATAATGAAAAAACTACACTGGATTCGTGTTCAGCATGCATTGCTCTTTATAATCACGTACCTCAAGATTTGGAGAGCAAATATTATTGCAGATATTACAAAATTTTCACGCGCAGAAAATTTCACTTTCACTTTCCGAAAACACGTTTGCCCTCGTAAAAATCATAACACGGCAGGTAACCTGCCGAAACTCCGTTGGTCACATGGGTACCATAAGCAGCGTTTACAATGTTAATAGCGAGTTCGCACAATATACAGGTTCCGAGATATTTGATTTGACACTTTTACCCCGTTTACTGTTTAGCCCCGGTCTCCCCTACACATTTCATTCTAACATTATAAACTGCGCTTTGCGCAGAATGCATTTTTACAGTAATCACAGCGCAGATTGAAATTTCACAATATTCACTGCGTTTAGCGCAGAATGCATTTTCACAGTATAAGTTACTACGTTCTGCGCAGAATGCATTTTCATACTATTCACAGCGCACAACGCAGAATGCATTTTCACAGTATTCACTGCGTTCGACGCAGAATGCATTTTCACAGTAATCACTGCGCATAGCGCAGAATGCATTTTCACAGTATAAGTTACTGGCCACCGCGCAGAATGCATTTTTACAACATAATCACTGCGCTCAGTGCAGAAAGCATGTACCCACCGCTTACCCGCTTTCGTACTTATTGTTTTATATTAATAAAATAATTTTTTTTTATTTTAAACATTTAATAATTCCGTTCGATATGTTATTATTAATCAACCTAATTTGAATATCCACATTTCTGCCTGCCTGCACGTTTAATCGCCAAAACCAAAACTTACTTATTATTTTCTTTCCTTCCAGTTTAAGTTTTATCTCCTCCTCTCACTCACTTGTTTCTCGTCCACTTTATCCCTTCTTATCACACTTTAATCTTTTTCTATCCTCTGTTGATTTCATTTAATTTGTCCATTTCGTTTATTTTTAAATATATATTTGCAACGTGTAACTCCCGTTGACAGATTATCCAACTGACATAATATGTAAAACCAGCAACTTATATATGTAGAGGAAAGTCCCCGATTATGAGATATCACATATATTTTGTGTGATTGCCGGAAGTCTATGGGCAGAATTCAAAAATATAGTAGGTCATTTTGAAAGGAATTTAATAAGCTTTAAAATGCTGAAATGTAAAATTTAATTTAAATATTTATTTTTCTAAAAATTAGAAAAATGTAAAAAATGAGCTTTTGGCAAAATCGAAAAAGTGCTCCTAATATGAGAGACCCCGGGAAATCGCTAATAAAGTGCAAAATACATTATATTGCAATTAGAAAACTTTATTTAAAGTTTCTGAAAGACAAATGTAATGGAGAAGCATATTTGCCACAATCGTATAAACCCACTTATACCCAATATTGTACCTAATCTTTCCCCTCCACCCTCCTCCCCTCAAATCAAGGTCAGCACACTCTTATAATTTCGTATAAACCTTCCCTTAACGTTAATATAGTATTTTCTCTTATTTTATTACTGTACAATAACTTTCATACTCCAGCAACCCAGAAGTACCCTGAGTATCTCATGTAACGAGCCCCACGCCTTGCGGTTTTGTGATCACCAAATCTAATCTCTACAATTGAGCAACTCAACATATCCCGTATTTTCCTATTAATACGACCTTACTCTATCGCTACATGCAGAACTCATTGCCAAATATTTATTAATTATATAATAAACAAGGTTTAAAGACTCATATCCATGGCACTTGACAACATCCAATTTCACAATTTCTTTCTCTGCAACGACTACACGCACGATCAAACAATGAATTTTCCACTAAGTAGGTTTTACCTCAAGGGCAATAAGTTTATGGTGGAATTAACCAAATAGGGCCTATTAATTTAGCAGAAACCTCGCTATCGCATATTAGAAGCCTATCTCATAATAGGGGACTTTCCTCTATAGTCTATAGCTATTTACATGATGGCAATCAAATAGAGAATTAATAGATAATTAACTCAAGCATTCCAGGTACGGACATTTAGGCGCAACAAACTTATTTTAAATAAATTATTTATCTATTAAATCATATTAAATCAAACGTTACCGTTCTTCTTTGGATCGTCCTCAGTGGGTGGAATACATACACACATACGAATATTTTTTAAAAATTATAATTTTTTTCAAAGCTTCCTCTTAAAAAAAATTAAACCCATCGTCGCAATCCCCGAAAAATTAGAAAAATTTTGACACCTGGTTCAAGAAAATCGGTCCATTAATGAATGAGTAGTTCGCGAACAGACAGAGGGAGATTAGAGACTTGTTATAGTAGATAGAAGATATATATTGTATAAATACTCTGTTTAAAAAGTACGAAAATACGGACTATTATGCTTCGAATCCGGTGAACGGCTGACAGGTATTTTGTTATCTCCGTCAATACTGACAACCCGTCCGGTGGGGTAAAAAACATAATATAATGTCAGAGCATGGTATATAATCAGGGGGTACATATGCTAACGAATAGTAATAATACATAAATTATATTCAATACACAGTAAATCAATACTAGACACAATAAATCAAAATGTTATAGAATGCAAGAATAATACTTAATCCTAAAAAATAGAGAGAATAATAATATGTTACATAAAAACCGCAAGTAGCGGCAAGCAAGTTTGTGATTGCAATGAATCTATCGCATAAAATAAACATGTAACGCGATCTGAGCAATGACGTCAATAATAAACGCCGGTGGGAATGCACGAATCAAAGTAATGCATTCATATCAATGACAGTTATAGCTCGAAGAGTATAATGAACGTAAACTTAACGTAAGAAATACTATCTGAATGATATCACGCGCATTTAATCAATACAAAATCACAACGCAAGGAGTTTAACGTAAGGAGGGTTAATATAATTCTAGTGTAAAGAACGCAGCGCGAATCGTATAACGTAAAAGAGTCAAGACAGACCCGTAGCGAATAATGAATATAACTATTTTGACGCACGAAGTACAGTATGAGTAAAGGTAACGCAAAATAATCGACGCGAGGCTTATCGTTCACAACGATGTAAAGGACTTGAGAGCTCTAATGCGAGCAAACGATACGTTTATAACGAATACTAAGAAAAGGACGCAACGAGGGGGGATTAATTGAGTCATTACGAAACCGCCGAAAAGAATCGGACACTGTAATTACATTGAATCGCATCTACGCGGCGAAACGCCCTTGTTACGGTGATACGGAAGATACTATTAAATCACACGGAAGCGCCGTGGCCGTCACGTGCCCGGTGGAATGTACCGCACAAATGATACACTTGTCGCGACCGCAGAGGGAAACGAATTAGGTCGTATGAGCTCGAAAGAACATAAACGTTGCGTGGTACACGCTTATCCGACGGCGTCGGATGGGCTCAACAAAGAATGCAAGCGCGTAGTACACGCGTATTCAATAAACCCGATGAATAATCAACAGGGTACTTAGCGTTGTTATCTCAGACGTTGAGGACGATGGCGACGAACGATCCCCTAGACTTCTCGTTCCGAGTCCGTTGCTCTAGAAGCACAGCGTCGTGGTCGTCGGCTGCGACAAAGGTCGTGCCGTTTCCCGGGTGTCCGGTGCGGAGAGGACACGCGCACTCTCTCGTCCCTTGCCGATATGCACAATGAACGCAATTCGGTTTTAACGCGATCGTGGCGAAAGCCACGCCGAGGCCTCGTCGGCCTGCACGCTCTAAGTCCGCTCGAAGAGCGTTTCGTCCCGCACGAGATAATGTTAATTAGCAGCAAATCCGACGAACTTAAACTGGTAACCACCGTTTCGGATCGTACTTTATAAAGAACTTAGCCGAGACAAAACATTGAGCTATCGAAGGCCCTAGTATCCGTGAATCTAAACAAAGAACGCAGACTCGATATCTCGCGTGTTACTACTTCCGCGTTCCTCGACCGACTACGCATCTCGTCGCTGCGAAACTCGAGTTTTCGAGCGCGGACCGGCTAAACAGAAAACGATTGGCTCGGCCCCCCTCGCCGCGCACACCGCGCCGCTGTTGCTGTCGCTAACCGAAATTCGTCTCATGCGCGCTATCTTTTTAACATACTCAAAATAACTGCTATATTTGTCAAACTTTTTTGTTAGGTAATAACTTTTTAACAAACAAGCGACAGCTAAAACCTTTTGAATGTTATTCAGGGTCATTACCTTGACATATGTCAATTAGGTCAAAGCTATCGGTGAGGTCGCCCTTAATCTTAACATTTACCCAAAAATTTTTTTGTTAATAACTTTTTAATAAGCAATGAGCGCCACATGTTTCTTGTTTGGAAATACTCACAATCAGTATGACTCAAAGGTATTCATAACAACAAACATTATATTATTATATTAGGTACAAAGGTGGGACCTTTTTGTGCATAAATTAATAAATTTTTTCCAAAAATTATTTTTTTAGACGATTACACAGGCCGACAAATTTTAACTTTTTTTATCCTCAGGTCTCAATGGTTGTTTCCGAAGATTTTAGTGTGCTGAAACCGAATTTGTTGCCCGAATTGTTCTACCAACTATCACGTCAGGTTTCGGAGATGTACTTAAAAGCGCCAAAAAGGCTATTTTTCGGCTTTTGTAGGTTAAAATAACTATAAAACGATACGTGTTAGGCCTCTTTTTCTCGACAAATTCAAATTCTGCAGGAAAAAATCTATAGAAATCATACGTTATACCTTGCAGATTGATAAAAAAAGCTCTGGGGATCAGTTGTAATTCTTTTCCCCTAAGGCGGAAACGTGAAAAGTGAAAAATTTCTCTTTCTATTGGTGTTGAATAAAAGAAAGATAGTCATATGAAACTTTTCACTTTTCAAAGTAAATAATGGGCTATGAGAGCCAACGCAGGATCTAATATGCGAAAAATTATAATTAACAAATTCTTATTGTTAGTCAATACATTAAAACGCTTGGTCTCTGAAATGTTGCATATCGGCTTACAACATAATGGCATCAACTTACAGACAAACACTGCCTTTTTGGGCGAATCTTACTTACCGCTAATAAATAAAATAAAACATCGGTTTACTGTTTAAACAAATTCGTTATTCCCCTTGTGCGGCTGTTTGTATTTTCGTCTATATGCTTGTTTGTTTTTAACCTGTATATGCTTGCGTGTCTCTGAGTTCACGGCGTGCGTTCTTCGGGTTCACATTTGTATTTCTGACACCGACGACTACAGATCGCTCTCTCCAAATAGAGAATGGCTATGTATACCATCGGATACGTTTTGACCGCTGTTCGTGTAGCATGCAGTAAGTCAATTACTTTCTATCTATTATATAGTTCTTAACAGTCACTGCATTCTGCAGTTCTGCCGGGCCACAGTTTGCCGCCTTTCGTCTCCCTCTGCTATGGAAGACGAGATTGACCCGCTGTCGTTTGTTGCACGGATGCGGTTCGGACATACGCTTTATAACTTTGCGAATTCGAGATGCGCGCTCGATGTTCTCAAGAATGCGAACCTTTCCTATATCTGTGATTACGTTTTGTGTCAGCTCGTTGCGATACCACCGTTTGCGTGCTTAATAATTTAATTTCTTATACATCGTATATGCGTTCTTTGACTACTATCACTGAAGAGGGCCCAATTCAAGGCAGAAACGTTTGATATTTTAATTTGTTAATATTTTAATGTATTGACTAAAAATTTGTTAATTATAATTTTTCGCATATTAGATCCTGCGTTGGCTCTCATAGCCCATTATTTACTTTGTTTTCTGTTCAGAGCCCTATTATATTTGTTTTCACTTTTCACTTTCCACCTTAATACATAATTGACCCCCTGAATCCGAAGTTCAAAATACGAGACAATTAAATAAGCTGAAAGTATTTTTATTGGTAGATAGAGCTCTTATGAAATAGAAGTTTAAAAAGAAAAAAATACTTATAAAGAAACGTATTAAATGTGAAAAATTAATAAATTTTTCAAAGTAATCTTCACTTTTGTACAATTTAAAAATTTTTTTAAAAGCTCCCTTAAAACGCTTGAAAAAACGACTTTTTAAAATGATACCACTTAATTCAGTCTACCTTAGAAAGGGCAACAAATTCAGGATTTCACGCTAAAGATGTTTCCAGCCATTCGTAGTGGCTTGCAGACGAAGCGAAGGAGGCAGCAACTCGCGCTCGGGCAGAAGCGTCATGGAGGTAGGTAGATGTAGTATTTTTTTTATCAATCTTTAAGGTAACGTATAGTTCTATAAATTTTTTTCTGCAGAATTTGAATTCGTCGAAAAAATAGGCTTAATAACGTATCGTTTTCCCGCGAAAAACGGTTTAATATATAAACTTAATTAAAATTAAATTAAATAATATTAAATCTATATAAAACTCAAAATAAACCCAGATTTTAAACTAAAATCATATTTGTTTAAATATGGTTTTAATTTGCATTTAATAAGATCACTTATGCGGATTATATATGATCCAGAACCATATATGATGCAGAATATTCGTATATGAGACTTTAATTGAGTTAATGTGTTCTATATATGCGGCTTTTACTTGATTCAATTGCTGCTTTAATCTAAATTTGGTTCAAATTTGATTCTTATTAAAACATTACATTTTGCTTCCTCATAGAGGAAGCTTTGTTTTCGTAAAAAAATTTTTTTTTTAGTTGCCGCTGCCAATGTGTTCAGAATGTTCTGAAACGTCGAAAAATCGCTATTTTAAAAAATGTCGGTATGTGTGTATGTGTGTATGTCTGTATGTGTCAAATTTACCGAAATTTCTATAACTCCAGAACTGATCAATCAAATCTTAACCAATTATATACGAAATAGGGGTAGAAAAGACTGAAAAATATAATAGAATTAGAGAAATTGCCAATATGTTAAAATTTTAACCTTTAAGGGCAACATCTCAAGTCTCAACAATTGAGACTTTTCATAAATTGATATTTTTTGACAATTTAGTATTAATTATTGGCAACTTTTCTAATTCTAGTATATTCTTCAGTCTTTTCTACCCTTATTTTATATATAATTATTTAAGATTTGGTTGATTAGACCCTGTTTTATAAAGCTTCTATGTATGTACGAATTCTCCAAAATTTCAAATGTGTGTAACACGAGAACTGATCAATCAAATTTTATAGAATTATATATGAAATAGGGGTAGAAAAGTCATAAGAATACAATATAATTAGAACAATTTGCCAATATAATAAAAAATGTGTGTAAATTAAAAACTTGCGCATTGCTTCTTATGTACGGATTCCCCAAAATTTTAAACGTTTGTATCTTAAAAATTAATCAATCAAATCTTAAAGAACTATATATTAAATAGGGGTAGAAAAGACCTAAGATTATAATAGTAGTAGTAGTAATAGTGGGTGGTCCTACTAGAGTCCCAGATGACACCTAGATCGTTATGATCCTTTGTATCCCCACTCTGTGTTTAGCTAGATGCTCGGATTTTTGGACCAACGGTTTATCGTCTCTTCCGAAAGACGGAGCCCAGTTTTTCGTTGGGAGGCTGTCCCCCCCGCGGGGGGGTCTCCCCGAAAGACGGAGCCCCCCCTCCCGCGGAGAGACCGTCCCCCCGCTCGGGGGGGTCACCCGAAAGGTCCTTCATAAGGCCCTAGCGGAGCCCTTCCCCTGCCGAGAGTCCGTTTCTCCCGCGGCGGGGGGGGGGGGGGCACCTGAAAGACGGAGCCCTTCCCCCGCTGAGAGTCCACTTCTCCCGCATGGGGAGGGGCGCAGCTTCGGAATATTCCATTACAGAAAAATTCCATGTTTACATGATCAAGTGGACTCGAACCCGGTTCCTCAGATTACGAGTCTGGCGCTCTACCACTAGACCACACTGCCGCCCAAGATTATAATAGAATTCGAAGAAAATTGCCAATATAATAAAAAAGTGTGTAAATTAAGAACTCTTGCACATTGTCCTATGTACAGATTCCCCGAAATTTTAAAAAACTATAACTCAAAAACAAATTAACAAAATATTAAAGAATAGTATATAAAATAGGGGTAGAAAAGACTGAAGAATATAACAGAATTAGAAAAAAATTGCTAATATAAGAAAAAAGTGTGCAAATTAGAGCACATTATTTCTTCATCATTTTATAATTTGATCATTAAATTTGGCGATAATTGGTAAATAGGTTCTCTTTTAATAAAATTTGGAATTTTTGGAGAAATGTTCGTGGATGCTCTAACTTCCGCAAATATTGAGATATCGGGCTGAATTTTTTTTAATCGATAGAGTATCATTTACGGAAGGTTGGTATTGAATTTGGCGATAAATGGTAAAGCAGTTCTTTCTTTATAAAATTTTGAATTTTTTGAGAAATGTCCGTGGTTGCTCTAACTTTCGCAAATTTTGAGATATCGGGCTATTTCTGAACCTTTAAAATTATTTTTGGCATTCTCGGGTATTCCAAAAAAAAGAGGAAAAGAGAGACAAAAAGAAACAAGAAGGAAATAAGAGACAAGTAGAAACTTGCACATTGCTTCCTCATAGTTTCTAAGTGTGCAAGTAGAAACTTGCACATTGCTTCCTCATAGTTTTTAAGTGTGCAAGTAGAAAGTTGCACATTGCTTCCTCATAATTTTAAAGTGTGCTAGTAGAAACTTGCACATTGCTTTGTCATAATTTTTAAGTGAGCAAGTAGAAACATGTACATTGCTTTGTCATAGTTTTTAAGTGAGCAAGTAGAAACTTGCACATTGCTTTCTCATAGTTTTTAAATATACAAATTAGAAACTTGCACATTACATCCTCACAATTTTTAGGTATGCAAATTATAAATTTGCATATTGCTTAATCAACATTATATTTCGCTCATAAAGCTTTTTCTATGAGGAAGCCAAATTTTTTCTTTGATGTATAATTATTAGTGGATATTTCAATTTGGCTTCCTCATAGAGGAAGGTATATGAGCGAAATAAAATGTTGATTAAACAATATGCATATTGATAATTTGCATACTTAAAAATTGTGAGGATGTAATGTGCAAGTTTCTAATTTGTATACTTAAAAACTATGAGAAAGCAATGTGCAAGTTTCTACTTGCTCACTTAAAAACTATGACAAAGCAATGTACAAGTTTCTACTTGCTCACTTAAAAACCATGACAAAGCAATGTGCAAGTTTCTACTTGCACACTTAAAAACTATGAGGAAGCAATGTGCAAGTTTCTACTTGCACACTTAAAAACTATGAGGAAGCCATGTGCAAGTTTCTACTTGCACATTTAAAAACTATGAGGAAGCAATGTGCAAGTTTATACTAGCACACTTCAAAACTATGAGGAAGCAATGTGCAAGTTTCTACTTGCACACTTCAAAACTATAAGAAAACAATGTGCAAGTTTCTACTTGCACACTGAAAAACTATGAGGAAGCCATGTGCAAGTTTCTACTTGCACACTTAAAAACTATGAGGAAGCAATGTGCAAGTTTCTACTTGCACACTTCAAAACTATGAGGAAGCAATGTGCAAGTTTATACTTGCACACTTCAAAACTATGAGGAAGCAATGTGCAAGTTTATACTTGCACACTTCAAAACTATGAGGAAGCAATGTGCAAGTTTGTACTTGCACACTTGAAAACTATGAGGAATTATTGACAATTTTAACCGTTTTCTTTTAAGTAAGGTTTTTGTAAATTTTAATTATGGTTTTATAAAAAACCAGTACTTTTCTGAAAATTTGATTGCTTCAAACTCTTAATAAAATCATAATTCGTTAAAACTCTCAAACCATAATTTAAATCGACTGAACGAAAGTGTTTTGAAAACGTCTCGACAAGGGCTACAAAAATATGCAATAACGTGTAAACACTAAGTGAGTTGGTAGGATTGTATTGCCAACCTATGATAAATTTATAAAATTAATTTCAATAATATTAAATTTTACATTTCAGTATCTTGAAGTTTAATAAATTCTTATCAAAATGACATTATTTTTTCAATTCTGCACATAGACTTCCGGCAATTACACAAAACAATTGGCAAACTCAACTTCTCTTGCGGGGAGGTGCAATTTTAAATGTACAATAAAATTTGCACACTCTTTCAATATAAGGTCAATGTCTTTTATCTTACAGTATTATACATAAAAGGGGGTTTAAAAAAACTGAAGAATATATTTAAGATTTGGTTGATTAGTTTTTGAGTTACAGACGTTTTCAAAATCGGAAAATCCGTACATACATTGAAGCCTTATAAAACTGGGTCTAATAAACCAAATTTTAAAGAATTATATATGAAATAGGAGTAGAAAAAACAAAAGAAAAAAACCGGCAACTTATAAAATGACAATAAAGTGAATTGATAGAAGGTCAGCTCAGTAATCCCGACCGAAACTTTTTTCGGAAAAGTTTTTTACTATATTGAAAATGTTTTTTTCTAATTCTATTATAATTTTCAGTTTTTTGTACCCCTATTTCGTATATAATTGTTTAAGATTTGGTTGATCAATTTATAACGACCTGCCTTTTCGAATTGAACGCGGACTAGCTCGCCGGGTCAGAAGTTCAATAGGGAGGTCCGGAGACAATAGACGTGAGCAAGAGGCGATTTACGATATCAAAATAGTTTATTATAAGAACGCTCTGATTACTCAGAGTGGTGACTAGCAGCGTGGATTTACGCCGTTTATAATTTACAATAAAGAAATATAATGATATAAAACAATTACAATATGCTGATAACCAAAATAGAATATAATGATAAAAAAATAATTACGGGAAAGAATATGCTAATAATCCAACTAGAATGCTGGCGGGGTACTTCGGAGGCGCGGTGGCCCAGTACAATGCGATAATAATAGTACGGACAAGAAGATAGTACTATAAAACGATTACGAAAAGAATATGCGGATAATCACAATAGAATACCGGCGGGGTACTTCGGAGGCGCGGTGGCCCAGTACAACGCGATAACAATGGTACGGACAAAATACGGAAAAGAATATAATGATATAATTCTGGCAAGGTACTTCGGAGGCGCGGTGGCCCAGTACGTCGTGAGAGAACAATTACGAAAATAATAGTATATTTTGCAACGTGCGGTACGACGGTTCGGCGAACGTATCTTTATATCGCGCGTGGCTAGTTGTCGGTCGCGGTTGCTATCGCGGATTAATTATCGGACAGGTGCAGGCGTGCGGCGTCGGGGCGGTCGGACGTACGGACCGGTCCGTCCCGATTCGCCAGGATGGTGTGCGTCGGCGTCGAGAGCACTCGACCAAGACGGAGAGCTCTCCACCCCGGTTTTTCGCCTTCGCAGGTATGGAAACAATAAGTCGCAGGATAAGCAGCAACGAGAGCACTCGAACGTGGACGGAGAGCTCTCGACCACGTTTTCTGCTTTTCTAGGATCAGGACTGAGTGTCGGTTCTATCCCGGGGCCGCCTTCTTATACTGTGAGGATAACGGTATTTTATGGTCTCCGCGGTGGGGGTTGCCAGCGGCGCGCACGTGCGCCGAGGCGCGCGTGGTCGTAGCTGTCATTTCTGGCGCTCGACCGTGCTCGGTAACGCTCGGGTCCCGTCGGCTTCGCCGATGTGCCGTTCGGGCCTGCCGCGGCGTCTCGAGCCGTTATCCCGGCGAGATCGCGGTGTATGATTGTTTAAAAATGTGTGTGGGCGCATCGCGCCCACATTTCCGCCTGGCGGGTGTTCGGCCGGGCGGTCCGCGGCGGATGTGAGCCGGGACACGATGCGGTGTTAAGGGGCGCATCGTTACAAATTCTTAAGATACAATTATATTGGCAATTCTTTTCTAATTCTGTTATATTCTTCAGTCTTTTCTACCCCTATTTCATATACTATTCTTTAATATTTTGTTAATTTGTTCTTGAGTTATAGGCTTTTAAAACTTTGAGAAATCTAAACATAGGACAAGGTGCAAAAGTTTCTAATTTGCACACATTTTTTAATATATTGGCAATTTTTTCTAATTCTATTGTATTCTTAGATCTTTTCTACCCCTATTTCATATATAATTCCTTAAGATTTGGTTGATCAGTTCTTGAATTATATATAAACGAAAAAAATGATGAAGAAGCAACGTGCAAGTTTCTAATTTACACACTTCTTTATTATATTAGCAATTTTTTTCAAATTCTATTATATTCTTCAGTCTTTTCTACTTCTATTTCATATATAATTCTTTAAGATTTGATTGATCAGTTCTTGAGTTATATATAAACAAAAAAAATGATAAAGAAACAACGTGCAAGTTTCTAATTTACACACTTTTTTATTATATTGGCAATTTTTTTCGACTTCTATTATATTCTTCAGTCTTTTCTACCCCTTTTTCATATATAATTCTTTAAGATTTGGTTGATTAGTTTTTAAATTAAAGGCATTTAAAATTTCGGGGAATCCGTACGTACATAAAGACCTTATAAAGCTGAATCTAATCAACCAAATCTTAAAGAATTATATACGAAATAGGGGTAAAAAAGACTGAAGAATATAATAAAATTAGAAATAGCCCGATATTTCATAATTTGCAAAAGTTAGAGCAACCACGGGCATTTCTAAAAATTATTGGCAACTTTTCCAATTTGATTATATTTTTTCAGTCTTTTCTACTTCTATTTCATATATAATTTTTTAAGATTTGGTTGATAAGTTTTTGAGTTAAAGGCATTTCGGATTTCGGGGAATCCGTACATACATAAAAGCCTTATAAAGCTGAGTCTAATCAACCAAATCTTAAAGAATTATATGTATATGAAATAAGAGTAAAAAAGACTGAAAAATATAATAAAAGAAGCCCTTTACCGATTATCGCTAAATTCAATACCAACCTTCCTTAAATGATACTCTATCGATAAAAAAAAATTCAGCCCAATATCTCAATATTTGCGAAAGTTAGAGCAACCACGGAAATTTTTTTAAAAAATTCAAAATTTCTTAAAAAAAGAACCCCTTTACCGATTATTGCCAAATTCAATACCAACCTTTCTGGAATAATACTCTATCGATTAAAAAAAATTCAGCCCGATATTTCAATATTTGCTTAAGTTAGAGCAACCACGGACATTTCTAAAAAAATTAAAAAAATTTTTTTTTAAACCCCTTTACCGATTATCGCCAAATTCAATACCAACCTTCCTTGAATGATACTCTATCGATTTAAAAAAAACAGCCCAATATCTCAATATTTATGGAAGTTAGAGCAACCACGGACATCAAATCCGCACATACACACACACACATACACACACACGCACACGCACACGCACACGAACACGCACACGCACACGCACACACGCACACACGCGCGCGCGCACACACACACACACACACACACACACACACACACACATACGGACATTTTTTTTAATGCAATTTTTCGACGTTTAAGAACATTCTGAACACATTGGCAGCGGCAACTAAAAAAAATTTTTTCACGAAAACAAAGTTTCCTCTATGAGGAAGCAAAAAACATTTAAAAAAACAGATAGAAAAAAAGAGAGAAATAAGGTATTTATTGTAAACATAAATAACTAATAATATGTATTTTTGGGTAAATATATAGAGAAAAGTCCCCGATTATAAAATACCACATTTATTTTGTGTAATTGCCGGAAGTCTAGGGGCAGAATTGAAAAATATAATGTTATTTTAAAAGGAATTTAATAAACTTCAAAATACTGAAAGGTAAAATTTAATATTATTGAAATTAATTTCATAAATTTATCATAGATTGGCAATACAATCCTAACTATTCACTTAGTGTTTACATTTTATTGCATATTCTTGTAGCCCTTGTCGAGACGTTTTTAAAACACTCTTTCGTTCAGTCAATTTAAACTATGATTTTATAGTTTTAAAGAATTATGATTTTATTAAGAGTGAAGCAATCAAATTTTCAGAAAAGTACTGGTTTTTTATAAAACCACAATTAAAATTTACAAAAACCTTACTTAAAAGAAAACGGTTAAAATTGTCAATAATTCCTCATAGTTTTCAAGTTTGCAAGTATAAACTTGCACATTGCTTCCTCATAGTTTTGAAGTGTGCAAATATAAACTTGCACATTGCTTCCTCATAGTTTTGAAGTGTGCAAGTATAAACTTGCACATTGCTTCCTCATAGTTTTGAAGTGTGCAAATGGAAACTTGCACATTGCTTCCTCATAGTTTTAAAGTGTGCAAGTAGAAACTTGCACATTGCTTTCTCATAGCTTTTAAGTGTGCAAGTGGAAACTTGCACATTGCTTCCTCACAGTTTTTAAGTGTGCAAATAAAAACTTGCGCATTGCTTTGTCATAGTTTTTAAGTGAGCAAGTAGGAACTTGTACATTGCTTCCTTATAGTTGTTAAATGTGCAAGTAGAAACTTGCACATTGCTTCGTTATAGTTGTTAAATGTGCAAGTAGAAACTTGCACATTGCTTCCTTGTAGTTTTTAAGTGTGCAAGTAGAAACTTGCACATTGCTTCCTCATAGTTTTAAAGTGTGCAAGTAGAAACTTGCACATTGCTTCCTCATAGTTTTTGAGTGTGCAAATTAGAAACTTGCACATTACTTCCTCACAATTTTTATTTAAATTATAAATTTGTACATTGCTTAATCAACATTTTATTTCGCTCATAAAGCTTTCTCTATGAGGAAGCCAAATTAATAAATATCCACTAATAATTATATGCATTAAAAAAACAAGCTCATAGAGGAAGCTTTATGAGCGAAATAAAATGTTGATTAAACAATGTACAAATTTATAATTTGCATACTTAAAAATTGTGAGGAAGTAATGTGCAAGTTTCTAATTTGCGCACTTCAAAACAATAAGGAAGTAATGTGCAAGTTTCTAATTTACACACTTAAAAACTATGAGGAAGCAATGTGCAAGTTTCTACTTGCACACTTAAAAACTATAAGGAAGCAATGTGCAAGTTTTTTAATTTTGGATTATCCGATAGATGGCATCCGATGGGATCTTTTTCTCGTATTTAAAATTTGCCGAACAATGGTATATAAGAACGGTATCACAAGAAACACGGGCGACACGGCAGTGCCTCGCGCCAAGTGATATAAATCAACGGCACAACTTTTGTATCAGCTATATCGTGGAGTCCACTCTTATAATAAAGTGGTACACTTTAAAATAATTTATATATAATTAAATATAAAAAAATTTTACCGGGCAGTTAAAATCATCAAGTCCAAATAAGATTTAATTAAAGTCATATATAAATATCATTTGGATCTTATGGTTTTAAAATTTAATACAATCATTTATCCGCGGGTTATAGTTACATTTCAACCTAAAAAAGCCGAAAAATGGCTTTTTGGCACTTTTAGCTAAAGATATCTCCCAAACCTGACGTGATAGAGATTAGAGATTCGGACAACGGATCTGATTACAACACGCCAAAATCCTTCGTAAACGACTTTGATAAAACGATTGAAATCTGAGAATCAGAATTGACGTCGACCTGTGTTATTAGTATAATATGGTTAAGGACGTTTACCGGTAAATCGATTTTCTATGTATTTGCTTAAAATTTGGACCATATGCTATTAATAGTGTTATCTATACACCTCCTCAATTGTAAGAAACGTGCCTGTACCAAAGTCGAGATATTTGCTATCAAAAATTGTATTTTTTACATGTATCAAGAGACACGGTAGTGTCTCGCGCCAAGTACGCGCGGAGCGAGACAGCCGTGGCTCTATATACGCGACGCGACGAGTTGCGAGTACCTGAGATTTTGAGATCTCGATAACCAGCGAACGGATCGAGTTCTAACCCTGGTGGAAATAATTTTAGAACAATTTACGTATTTCTACAAAAAATTAAAATCTTAAACAACAAATCATAAATTTCTACAAATTCGTGAAAATTGTAGAAATTCATGGTAAATTGTAGTAAATTGTAGTGAGTTGTAAAAAGTATTATAAATTTTTACAAATTTCAACAACTTTTTACAAACATTAGTAAATTGTAAAAGTTGTAAATTATTGTGTAAATGACAACTATTTACAACTGTCTACAACATTCTACGAATATTTTTTATGAGAATGTAGTAAATGGTAGAAGTTGTAGATTATTGTAAAAATCACAACTACGATATTTACAACTTTGCACAACATTCTAAGAATATTTTTATGATCAAATGTTAGTTTATTGTAGAAGTTGTACATGTTTATAAAAACAATATATATCAGCCGATTTCGAACAAATTGTTTTGGCATCAAGAGTTGCTTCTTTCTAAGTTACCTGTGTTCAAAACTGTAAAAATTTTGTCTAAAATTAAGAGACTATCACCATATGAGAGCATGCAGACAGTCATCGATTCGATATCGATCGACATCGATTCGATGACTATCTGCATATTTTTATATGGTGAAAATTTTTAGTTTTGAACACAGGTTATAAAGAAGCAACTTTTGATGCCAAAACGATGTGATTGAAATCGGGTAATTTTCGATGTTAATTTCGATGTCGATAAGTCATCGATTCGATATCGAATCGATGACCGACGTCGATTTTGTAAGAAATATATATATACATGTATATTAAGCCGACCCTATTAAAAGGGTAATAATAATATAACTGACACCTTCCGTACGTCTGCTAACAATAAGTGTAACATATGTGGACAATACGAAACGTCTTCATCAATCTATGGGTGCTTTCCAGCTATTGAACACAGTCATGCACTGTACGACCCCACCTAAAGCAATTTAAACACTTTCGTACTCTATTGATGAATGGAAGGATTTTACACCTAACTTTCCATATGTAGATATGAGAGGGAAGAAGGTTGGAAGAAAAAACCACCTTAACGGAGGCAGAATCAACCAACTCATTGCTAGAATTGTCTCGAAATTTAAGCCTCTCAAGAGAGTAAATCTCTACCGGGTCAAAAGGCCACGAAATGCCCATGCGTATATCATCAATAGAAAGAGAAGGGTTGACATTTCTAATCACCCCTACCCGGTACACCTTGTAATTCGGAGCATAAGCAAACAGATCAGTAGGTAGGAAATTCTGAATAGATATTAAATCATTGGCCTCCGCATAAGAAGAAAATTGTTGGAATGTGGGTGGTAACACAGTAGTTATTATTATAATTATATTTATTTACTTTATATGTGAAAATACAGCGAGATGCTTTATTAAGAGTCGGATATTGCACGAGCACGTGAATAAGTGAACCGGACGGTTACGAATTTAACGTACGAGAGAGTGCATGAAGAAAAAGACGGAGAAAAAAGGAAACGAAAAATATATATATGATAGATAAGGAAGATTCCGTTGTGTTAGACCGGCGATAAAGCGTTCGCATTAAAAATTAGAAATTTCAGTATCTTTAACACGCCCCCTCAATGTGCATGCTATGTCGACGGAACTTCTTCTATCATCTCAAGTCCCAAATCCCTGGTACATCTCTCGTGACTGACACGCGGTAGGGCCTTGGTGAGCACGTCAGCGACCATGTGATCAGTTGGCACATGGTGTAGTTTCACAACGCCGTCCTGTACAGCGTCCCGTGTGAAATGGTATCGTATGTCAATGTGTTTCAGACGCGTATGCGATACCGGATCATTCGCCAGATACTGAGCTCCGCGATTGTCGATATAGATCGTCAGCTCAGCCAATTCGTCCAACTTAATTTCCATAAGAAGACTCCGAAGATGCAGTGCTTCCTTGACCGCCTCTGATAGACTCACGTACTCAGCCTCTGTTGAAGACAATGCGACAGAACGCTGCTTTTGTGATTTCCACGTCACTGCGGCGCCGCTCATAAGGAAAGCGTAACCGCTGTAAGATTTTCGGCCCACGAGGTCGCCTCCCCAGTCTGCATCGGAGTATCCAAAAAGGGGTTGATCCGTTGGTGTGTACACCAAACCCATCCGAACTGTACCTGCCAGGTAGCGTAGAACCCGCTTTGCCGCCATCCAGTGACTCTTCTCGGGTGCAGTCATGAACTGGGCAAGCCTCGACACCGCATTGGCAATATCCGGACGCGTTGCGACAGCCAGATACAACAATGCGCCAATGAGCTCGCGATACGGCCAGTTCCCCACATTCGTCGATTCCGCCGTTTGCGTCCGTCTGACACTAAGCTCCGCTGGCGTGGCGATAGGATTGCAATTCTCCATTCCGAATCCGCGAAGTATATCTAAAGTATATCCGCTCTGGGTGAGCGTTATCGTATTCTCGTGTTGGCCTATCTCGAGTCCCAAGCAGAATTCCGCCAGGCCGAGATCCTTGATGTCGAAATCCTCCTTCAGACCGCGCTTAATCTCTGCTATCCAATCTAAATCCCGCGATGCGATTAGAATATCATCTACATATATGAGTAACAGGAGGACCTCGGCGCCACGATGTGCCACGTACAGGCACGGATCTCCCTTCGTCGGGCTGAGCTTAAGACTTTTCAGTTTTGCGCTCAACTTCGAGTGCCACTGGCGCCCCGATTGGCGTAGCCCGTAGAGCGCTTTGTTTAGCTTACAGGCGTTTCCTCCAGCGCGCAGAGACTTAAGCAATTCGTTTGCTCTGAGCCCGATGGCCGAATCTTTCTCCTCGGTTGAAGCAATCTTCTCGAGCGCTTCCTCCAATCGCTCTGGGATCTCCATGACGACCTCCTCGTCCAGTTTAGCGTTCAAGTACGCCGTCACCACGTCGATTTGATGGACCTTGAATCCACATTGCACGGCAATAGCCATCAGTAGTCGTATAGTCTCGAGGCGGGCTACCGGTGCAAAGGTTTGGTAGTAATCTACACCGTACTTTTGGCTGTACTCCTTGGCAACAATGCGCGCCTTGCGACGTTGAATAGAACCGTTCGGCCCGTATTTATTGGTCAAAACCAACCGACTACCGACAATGTTTTGTCCTTTCTTCTTTGTAACAATCTCCAGCGTATCGTTTTTGAGGAGACTCTTGACTTCAGCCTGGATAGCATGATCCCATTCGTCCTTTTCCTTCGAATCCATGGCCTCTGAGACGGAGACTTCGGCTGCTGCAGCGAAAACGTCATCCTCAAGGTCATCGTCAAGTATCCCCGGGGGGATCTCCAACTCTTCTGTCCCAGTACCATGGAAGGCTGGTACAGCTTCCTCGGTCGACCACGGCTCCCGGTACGAAGAATTTTTGGTCTTCCTCGCCCTCTGGGTGCATTACTCACATCCTCAGGTTGTCGTCCAACTCCCACCGTCGTGGGAGTGACGGGATTTGCAGTCGTAAACTCGACGTCCATAATTGGAGTATCGTCATCGTCCGACCCCACGATACGCCTTTGATCCGGCTCCTGCAGGAAGTCAATTTCGTTTAAATCTTCGGAAGCTTCAAGTATTTTCTCCAGGAATTTTACGTCTCTGGCAACCACAATCTTCCTAGGATCGGGCAACCAAACCCGATAACCCTTCGACTCCCGAGGATAGCCTACAAAAATACCTTTATTCGATCTTGCCTCGAATTTATCCTTACTCGTGTCCTTGTTCAGGACGTAGACAGTAGATCCAAAAGTTTTCATGTGATTCAGTCTGGGTGGCTCTCCGGTCCATATCTCGCATGGCGTTATGCCTTCCAAGGTGCTAGTGGGGCAACGGTTACGTATATAACACGCCGTCGCCACGGCTTCGGCCCAAAATGTAGATGGCAGGCCAGACTGCAGCAAGAGACACCTCGCCATGTCGAAAAGAGTGCGATTCATCCGTTCCGCAATCCCATTTTGTTGAGGCGTACGCGGGACGGTTAACCTTCTCTCAATTCCGCAATCTGCAAGGAAAGCGTCAAAATCTTGGTTGCAGTATTCTCTGCCGTTGTCGGATTGAAGACTCTTGATGCTTCTCCCCGTCTGCTTCTCCACATGAGCCTTGTACATCTTGAAGGCGTTAAGAACGCCGCTCTTCTGGCTCAAGAAATAAACTTCACACCATCTTGACGAATCATCCACAAAAGTGGCGAAGAATCTCGCCCCATTCTTCGTGTTGACGCGTGTTGGGCCTACGACATCGGAGTGGACTATTTTCAGTAGCTCGGTGCACGGAGGAGTGCCTCTGGGAAAGGGTAAAGCTGTCATCTTCCCTCTGTGGCAAATCTCACACTCCAATACATCCTCTTGATTTCCAGCGACGGCATCTGGCCCAACGAACTTTCCAACGACGTTGATTAAATCCTTGACGTTCAGGTGGCCAAGACGCTCATGCCACTTCTTCAATTCCAAAAGTCCTATCTCCGGCGTGGCCATTACACACTCAGCGTCCTCGCGTATATAATATAAGTCCCCTTTTCGATCCGCAATAAGCTTAACATGACCCTCGCTGTCAGTAACCACGGCGGAATCATCCTTGAACACGACCTTGTGTCCTTTGTCCGTGATTTTCGCTACCGAGATCAAATTTGTCCTTAAATCGGGAACAAAAAGCGTATTATTAAATTCGATTAAACGTGGAGACGTGTTACCAGTTACGGACAGTCTTACCGCACCGCTTCCCTTTACATCGGTCGATGCTTGACTAGCTAATTTCAACTTCCCTTGAGTCGCCGGCCGGATCGAATCAAAACTATTCTTATCGCAACATAAGTGGGACGTGCATCCGCTATCCAGTATCCATGGGCGCGAGGAAGACGTTCCAGCGCCTCCCAGCATGTGGTTAACCTCGGGTATCGCAACCGAACACACTGCATATGAGTCATCGACGGTATTCGCCACCTGCTTCGACTTTATTTGTCCACGTGATTTGTCAGTCTTCTTATCGGGGCAATCCGGCGATTTATGTCCGGCTACGCCACATGTGTAACAGCGTATCTTAGTTGAATCCTCGGCCTCCGACTCATTACTGCTTGCTTTGATCGCTCGCCTTCGCGGTTTTCGCTTCCCGCTGTTTCCACCGCGGTTCGTGACCAGAGCACTGGCCGCTTCGATTACATCCGCCTGATGCCGAACTTCGCTCTCCTCTAGAATTTTAACCTTCAAGGCCTCAGGGGTAGGCAGCTCATCACGCGACTCGATCGCAACTCTGAAATTGTCATAACTAGTTGGTAAACTGTATAATAGCATAATGGATAATAAATCTCCGTTTACTTCCACGCCCATAGCCGTAAGCTTGTCCACTGCGTCGAAAAAGTGTGTCATGTGCTCTCTCACGTCGCCTCCTTCTTGCAGACGTTGTAACATCAACTGTTTTAGAAGCGTTGCCTTCCTCGCAGGTCCCTTCGACGCGTATATAGACTCAAGCTTGAGCCACACCTCGCGTGAAATTGTGCAGCCTCGTACCTGTTGGAGTTCAGAGGGGTGTATAGATAATATTAAGTCTGATCTGGCCTTTTTGTCACTCTTTCTCCAGGCATTTTGGGCAGCAACACCCGCGGCAACTGTAGCAGCATCACCGACAACAGGAGCTGGGAGCACAGTCTCACCGCTAACGTATTCCCACAAATCACTTTTGGTTAATAACGCTTCGACTTGCATCTTCCACGTGTCGTAGTTCTCTTTTGTCAATACCTCGATGCGCACCGATCCAAACGTACTCGAGGTCATTGTTGCACTTTCAACAGTTTGCAAGCAACACTTCAGAAAGTTTTTAGTCTCCAGTTTTTACTTTAAAGACAAAACTACGCGAACATAACCTTTCGACACTCGCTGATTTTCATCACGTAATTATTGGGTGTGTTTTGCCGAACCTCTGCTTAGCTAAGCGCACGTAAGCGGCGAGCGGTTGCTACCACTTGCTACACAAATATTTGGCTGCGGGACAGAAGCGCTGAGCCGCTGAGCAGGATACCTCAATAAGGCTAAGCGGCGCTGCAATCGAAACCGCTACCAAACGAGCGACTGCTTAGCTAGCGGAGGTTCGGCAAAACACACCCATTAAGTGTCCTGGGCCCATAACCTGTTGGAATGTGGGTGGTAACACAGTAGTTATTATTATAATTATATTTATTCACTTTATATGTGAAAATACAGCGAGATGCTTTATTAAGAGTCGGATATTGCACGAGCACGTGAATAAGTGAACCGGACGGTTACGAATTTAACGTACGAGAGAGTGCATGTAGAAAAAGGCGGAGAGAAAAGGAAACGAAAAATATATATATGGTAGATAGGGAAGATTCCGTTGTGTTAGACCGGCGATAAAGCGTTCGCATTGAAAATTAGAAATTTCAGTATCTTTAACAAAAATTCCACGCAAATTAAATTTTTCCCAAGTCTCCGAATCGCAGAAACGCTGTCAAATTTCGCGATCAGCAATTTCCCTAAACTCATGGGGTGGATATTATCGATATTCGCTGAAGATGAAAGAGACTCAATATGCACAGGATAAGGCGCAACAATTGATTCCGAATATCTATTATTCTTTTGCGATAGCAAAAACTTTTCCCTACCGGAAGGCTGCCCTTCACCAGAAGACGTTTTATTCGTTTCCAGCATAATATCACTCTCATTTCCCGTATCGGCACGGAGACGCTTAACAGTACTCTCAATATTCCTTTCTTTAGGAGATCTCCGAATTACGGCTTTCGGTATGATTCAAAGTTGAGAAAGACTAGAATATTAAAAGTTCACAAACACCGCAGGAATGCGAACGCCGGACAGCATATAAACACGCACGCGAACAAAGAAAGACGAACAAAAGGAAGTAAATATACGAACGCGTAAATAAGGTCAACGAGACACAAGAAAACGGCAAATACCGTTGAAGTTCAAAATTATACACTTAAAATTAAACATATATAAATCGCTAAATATAATAAAAGAAATTATAATGAGCGCAATACAATCAAGAATAAATAATTACCAAATACAATCTAAGAATAAATAAGAAAGAAAAAATATATAAAAAAATCACGGGAAATATATAAACTAATATTAATTATACACTAAAATTAGACATAAATATGAATCACAAAATATATTAAAAGAAGTTCATGAGAGTAACTCAATCAAGAAAAGATACTAACGAAGTACAATCTAAATATAAATAAGAAAAAGTATACAAGAAACACGAAAAATATCAAAACTAATATTAATGGTCGTAGACGCAAAAACGCAATTAAACTAAAAGGCACGAAATAATATATTTATAAAAAGAACGCGAAGAAAATAAGAAAGAAAAGAGATAATCACTAAACCAGAAAAAAATATATGCAAATGAAATATAAAGGACCAACTACAGAACTGATTATTACTTTGCTAAAGAAAACCCACCCTCCCTTGAAATAAGAATGAGACTTAGCTTCTCTCCAAAACGATCCTCTCCCAAGGAAGACGACAGAAACCCGCCAGACCACAGGAATCACCAAAAGTCCAGACGAATCCGTTCTAAGAGGGAGAAATTCCATAAATCTTTCACAGAGAGTCAGAACAGCCCTCAGAATCTCAAGGATCGGTAGATGTCCAGTAGAAACCACTCAAGGAAACAGATAGGGAGAATAACATAAGGAAGAAACAAAGTCCGCCGCTCGTCATAGGCAGAAGAGCACACGTGCGATCGTAACGGTGGCTCACGACGGAATCTATCAGCGATAATATGTGCGACAAAGGACACCGAATCAGTGGGAAAGCAATAGGACTTGTGTTGCGTACGTCACGTACGTGTAGTAAGAAAGATATATGTATACATAACGAGCGATAAATTATAAGGAAAATAATTTATACTTATATTCATTAAAATTGTGAATTGATATCATCATTGTTAACACATCATCATATCTTAGTAGATAATCATAGAAAGACTAGAAAATGAAATTGTGTGATGAATATTAGAAAAATATTGGAATTCCAAGATATAACAAGACTATAATGTTATCTCAATCAGAACAATTTGTAATTTTATTGTCACGTAATATTTAGAACACTTTTATAATCTTTGACATATATTTAAATGTAAAATATGATCTTTTATTACAAATGTATTTTTTTCGGAATCTAATTGTTAAAAAGAATGTTAGCTTCGTGTGTAACAGTTGTAATAATAGTCTCGTTTGAGATTATTTTGTGATAAAATGTTAATATTATTATATAAATATTAATATCTGAAATAAAATTGAAAGAATAAGATTGAACTTTTATTTACAAATTGTTATTATAGCCTCGATAGTTTCATCATATATATAATATATTACTTTTATATATATATATATATTATTGTTATATATATATATACACGATGTGATTTGTTTTGTATTAAAAACATAATAAATATTCTAGTTTTTATTGATCTTTATCCCTTTTTATAGCACCATCAGAATCTCGTAATCAATCCTCATATTCTTAATGTATTTTACGAATACTGACAAGAACAATATTGACTCTCATTGATGTATTTTATTTTATACACCAGATAAAATTTATTCCATTACTTCCGTAATTTTCCAATCCAAGAGACCGTCATATCTAGCCGTAGTTAACATTTATTTCTACATTTTGATATGTGTTGCACAATTTTTATTTGTAATACACTGTTCATATAAGATGCGTAATATTACAAAAAGGCATGATATCCGTACCATTATAACATTACAAAATAAACATGTTTTATTAAAATTAATACATTTTTCTTGTAAAAAAAACTTGGCGCTGCTAGACCTTGAAATATAATAAAGTAGGTACTATAATTTTAATTGAATAAGGACAACGATAAAAATAATTCAAGGAAGAATGCAATGGGAGTAATAATAATAATAATAATATTTCGAGGTCTAGCAGCGCCAAGTTTTTTTTACAAGAAAAATGTATTAATTTTAATAAAACATGTTTATTTTGTAATGTTATAATTGTTTATAACTCTCAGACCTCTGTCTGTGATTGTTTGTAATTAAATGTTTTATTTTATTGAAAAATACAAATATAAACTTTGTATTTAAATATCTTATATTCCTTTGTTGGATTTAAAGAAAAATTTTAATTTTATAAAATTGTTATCATACATTCTTTTTCTAATTGACACAATTATGTAAAGATTTTTCATCAAAGTAGTGCAACAATTATTTTTTGAGACAATATATATAGGTATTCTTTCTTTATAATTGGCGCAATTTACAGATATCATTTCTTTTTTTTTTTTTAATAGATAATCACTTGGAATACTTAAATTGAACAAAAGGTAACACAATTTTGTGATGTGTCACTTGGGTTGTAATGTTTTTTAAAATAAAGATATTACTTTGATTTTTTCGAGGTACAAAGATAACTACACGTGTACCACTTGTTACTTAGGTTTTTTCGAGATACAAATACATTCGATTTTTTTGAGGTACAAAGGTATTACGTATACCACCCATTACTTAAGTTTTTTCGAGGTACAAAGATAACTACGTGTACCACTTGTTACTTAGGTTTATTCGAGGTACAAATATATTACTTCGATTTTTTCAAGGTACACCACGCGTGCTTGGCGTCTTTTTTTTACCTTTTTAAAAAAGGTAATTTTGTACGGTTTGGATACACAAAGCAGACGGAAATCTCGTATTTTAAATTTTAATAATTAGAACGAATCTATAGAAAGTGATGAAAAACGGATATATGTAGAATGACACTTTAGGAATTAGTGTAAAAAAAACCCGAAATTATTGACCGTTTAGATTTAGAAATACAATAATAAATAGACCTCGAATTTTCACGATAATTCGACGTAAAGAAGCGACTGCAGGGGGAAAATGACAGAATAGTCTTTTGTTCTGTGTGTGAGGGACAGAACTGTCCAAAAGTTTTCAGACTGTAACCGTATATATTCGGATGTTTTCACGTCAATTTAGACTTTAGACTTTTAGAGTATAAAATTTTGACTACGATTATAACCGGTGAACGTCCTTAAATAAAAATTTTTTACCATGAAATTTTTGTATAAAACATTTTTTGATATCTCGAATACTTTTCGAGATATATCGAGAAAAACAAAATGCCGCTCTACATATAAGAAGTGGTTTCACCTCTGAATCATTTATGGTCCAAGCCGTAACTGAAAACTAAATTTATCTATATTTACCCCTTTCCCTACACATGTGTAAAATTTCGTAAGCAAAGAAACCATCATTTTATTATGTGTTTCGATAAGTCACGATCGATGGTTCTCGATATATACTTGCCTAGAAATTCAGATTCAATAGAAATTTTATAACGAAAATTGTTAGGAACAGATTATAACAAATACTTGGCATTACAATTCATTGTCATTGAAAACTGAGTTCAGTTATCTTTAATAGAGTTAATTATCTTAAAAAATCTTAGGGTATTCCACAATACCTGCACTTCCTATACAATGTAATAATTGTGCCAATAAACAATCTTTTATAGCGTTTGGATATTTCTTTTTTATCTCAATCGTGATAGAGATATTGATCAATATTTTAACCTTGGTATATATAGGGTGTCTTATAATTTGCGAATCACCTATGTCCTATCGTATATAGGCAGGTAGAACGGGTGAAACTGAATCTAGAAACCATTTTGCAATTTTCGCAATAATTAATGAGATAAAACTAATAAAAATCCACGCGCAAATCAGCGTATAAGAAATAGCTCAGTATCACGCGACAATAGGGTATTATAAAAATTTTTAAAACTATTTTAAAATATTTTTTTTGTAAAGTTCATATACCCTATTTAGTTATCAAAGTTTTTGTCCTTTGCTACAAAACGTCCAATTTGTATTACTTTTTAATTATTAAAAATGTCATATTTTTGCATATTTTTAAATGCTACGAAAACGCGCCGAAAACGCCGTGACGTCACCTGCACATGCGTATTACTGTCATATGAGCCTCGTACGAGGTTAAAGCTCCTTGCACAATGCTAGGCAACAGGCAATAGGAACAGGGAACAGAAATCAGAAACCTTTGTATTTATGCAGAATAGACGATGACACAGGCAATAGACACAGATATTCCGTCACGTTGGAAATTCTGTGCCTATTGCCTGTTGCCAACCAATCATATTGACGAATTTGAGGTTATTTCCTGTTCCTATTGCCTGTTGCCTAGCATTGTGCAAGGGCCTTAAGATACTTGTCGTACGAGGCTCGAATGACAGTAATGCGCATGCGCGGGTAATGAAGTGACGTTACGGCGTTTTCGGCCACGTTTTCATAAAATTTAAAAATATGACATTTTCAATAATTAAAAAGTAATACAAATTGGACGTTTTGAAGCAAACGACAAAAACTTTGATAACTAAATAGGGTATGAACTTTACAAAAAAAATATTTTTGGAAAACGGTATAATACCGGATTGCGGTTGCTACGCATGCAACGAGGCATTGGGAGGAGCGTACATCCGGTAACTATAACAAATTCGCGGATTTTTCTTATTTATTGCCTCATTAATTAAAAATGATACAGGACTTGTCGATTTAGTTTAATCCATCTGCCTATAAGAGGTGATTCGCGAATTACAAGACACCCTATATAAACGTTGTATAAATTCGGTCGATAATTTGTTTTTGCTTTTTTCAATTTCCAACCAATTAACATAGACATTAAATGTATATATGTAAAATAAATTACATGAAAGAAGGATGTGCTAAAAAGTTCATAATTTATTAATACCACACTCTGGTCAGGTATCTGTATAATTATGTTTGAAATATTTCACATAACAAATTTATATATATATGTGTATATATATATATATATATATATATATATATATATGTATGTTTATGTATATAAGTATATATAAGTTATATCTAATATATTACAAACTTTTATATTTATTTTTTACAATAAACACAAAGGAGAGATTACTAGGTTTTTGTATCAGTACTTATGTTACACAATTATTTTTACACACATTAGATTCACATACTTTATATAGCAATTCTAGTGATAAAATCGTAATCAGAGTATCAGATATATAGTGTATTTTAATTGCAAATGGAAAAAAAAGATAAAGAGACACTTCTTATTCTTCATGTAGTACGTATAAGTACTAAATAGCTGCAATAATGACTTGTTCTCTTTTCGTCATAATGCTGCTGTTTGTTTTGAGTAATTTGTTACAATTAAATACCCGTGTGTGTACATACTACCCAGATAGCACAGTGACATCAAATGCCGTAATAATGCCGTCTTAGTGACGGAAACTTGACGTGCTGCCGTCACTAAGACGGCATTATTACGGCATTTGCCATCACTAAATGTCACTTTGCTATCTGGGTATGTATACGCAAGTATAGGTCTGTTTTTTATAGCTGAACTAGCTGCATACACTCTTTGTACTTAAAGTGAAATAGGTATACGTTTGAAATTTGGTAAAAGCGAGAAGGAAAGTTTTAATACAGTCCAGTGCAGCAACAAAAAAACAAACCTTATGTACGTATAATGCATACACACACATAAACGTGTGTATATATAGCGTACGTGTTATTGTATTACTTTTAATTGTAGCAAGACTAGTCGTAAAGTAATTAGCCACAATGCAAAAATGGTGTCGCGCGCAATTATCACTGACGCTACTAATTATATTATAGGAATAGATACGAAAGTATAGCGTGCGTATATAGAACAGCCATGCTTATATAAGTTATATTTTCTTACGTCGAAAAGTACAACTATTAAAGATTCTATCTTTGTTGACAAAGCATTAAACCTAAACGATAAACATAAATATATAGCATTTACTTTGAAATATATGATACATAGAAATGGTACATATTTCTCTCTCTCTTTCTCTCTCTTCGCTCTCAAGTATCGCAATAATTAAATAGTATACTCTACAATTCAATAAGACACTGGTAGTTCTTTGCACATATACACTATACTGTCGATTGTACTTTAGTACAACTTAGCATTAAAGACACAAATTAGTAAGGCACTTACTGTGAGAATTTTTACGCATCTGAATTTAATCTCGACATTGGAAGACGATTTGGAAAACGGCGGCAGAGACCGAGGTGCATTTTAAACGATGCATTTGAGGAAAGGCACTCAATTATTGTTACATGTTACGTCACTGTCGCTATATAAGATAAATCTGTCACAATTTCGTAATGAGAAACATAAAAAAAACAACATTGCGTTTAACCATGAACTCACTTCGACCATTTTGTTAACCAATATACATATATAAAGTTTCTTAAAGACTTGTGTATTATGTGTATATTGAAAACTCCAAGGAGATGTATGTATACGTAAGTATTTAAAAAAGTTGGGGTAGTATTGCAACAGCATATTCTTGAGACCAAATCAAGTCAAAAAGTTCTGTACCACTTTTCCCTCCGACAAACAATTATCGAAATATCGTAAGCTAAATATTGAAAAAGTTACCAAGTGTTTCTTGAATATCTCAAAAAGTATTAGGCAAATAAAAAAATGTTTCAGACAAAAGTTATTCAAATTAATTAGTAGAAAAAAATGATACAATAAAAAAAAGATTTTATTTATTTAAAAATTTCAAAGTGATTTTTACGCGACCTTGACAACGCTATTCAAGGTCATACTAATACTACTATGTAATGCGTCACTTAAAACCCTTCTTTGGGTGACGCAGGAGAAATCCTGCATAGGACTTCCTCCGCCTCGGGGAACGGGCGGAGGGGTGTGTCGGACTCCTACCGACTAAAACTCCCGCGGGTGGCCTTGCTCAGGCGTTCGTGGGGATGCACCTGGCGCCAGAATTTGCATTACTTCAGGTGCACCCTTCGTCACTTAAAATCCTACAACTTTTGTGTAAAACATTTTTCAAGGAAATGTGCATTTTCCCCAAAAACGCTTGATACGGTACATATACATATTATGTATGTATTCTATGTCCATGTAACCCAGGTTGGAACTGGGTTGCTAAATCAAAAATGCCATTACACTCTGTATAGTGTATATATGTATATAAGGTGTGCCATTTTAAATGTCCCAGGCAAATATCTCGAAAAATATGGAAGATACGAAAAAACGTTTTAGACAAAAGTTGGATATCAAGGAGGACAGATGATGAAAATATGGACTTGACCTTGAGTAACCTTTTCAAGGACAGATCAATGTGATCGATGTTTTCTTAAATGAAACCCCCATTTTTTTATTGCATATTCTTGTAGCCGTTGTCGAGACGTTTTCAAAACATCGATCACATTGATCTGTCCTTGAAAAGGTTACTCAAGGTCAAGTCCATATTTTCATCATCTGTCCTCCTTGATATCCAACTTTTGTCTAAAACGTTTATAGTTGTCGAGACGTTTTCAAAACGTCTCGACAACTATAATAAAGCTCTCTTTTGTTAAAAATTTCCTGAGATATTTTTTTGTCATATTTTTTATATAAAATATGAAATATATTTGGTAGTATTCATTTTTCGACGACTTTACCTGGATACTTTATTACGTAAAATAATGAAAGAAATCGATTGTAAAAAAAAAAATTATTTTTAAAAATTTGATTGCATCTTGTAGACGCATTCAATTTTACAAAATTGCAAATGTAAAAATTAATATTATTATTCGACTTCTTTCATTATTCTACGTATAACCATCAACCAATTTAAAAAATTCAAAATGACCCTGACTTAACGACGCCACCTAAGGTCAAACTGATAGGGTCAATAAATAGATCTTTTTAAACTCTACAACTTTTATCTAAAACGTCTTTCCACATCGTCCATATTTTTCGAGATATTTGCCTGGGGCAATTAAAATAGGACACCCTGTATTATATACATACACATACAGGGTGTTTTAAAATTAAGTGCATTAAATTTGTGTAATAAAAGAAGGAATCAATACAAGCATTTTAAGTATAGGAACCATGGGTCGGCGACGCTTCGTTACGGCGTTATGGGCGTTTAAACTAAATCGTCATAACGTCTGCGATGCAATTATTTTATTCTGTTAATTTGACATGTGAAAGTGGCATGTGGATTATCTTCAGCCCACACATGATTGTTGTGAGTGTTAACGATGGCTTCACGCGTAAAGCTTGCTTCGTCGGTAAACAAAACACGAGCTGGAAATTCAGGTTGGAGAGCTCTTTGTTGCAGAAACCAATTAACAAAGGCAACACGAGCCGGAAAATCATCGGGGCGAAGAGCTTGCACCTTTTGCCGATGAAACGGATGAAGCAAATTGTCATGGACAATATTCCAAACAAGACTGTTATTAACATGGAGCTCGCGTGCAATAATTCTAGTACTTGTTGATGGATTATCTTCAAATCGCTCTAATACTTCTTCCTCAAACTGTGGAGTACGTGTTGACCTATTTCTCCCTGCGTTGTACATCCTCGATTGCAATGATCCCGTTTCCCTCAGACGTTGATCAACGTTAACAAAAGTCCTCCGGTTCGGCAGTCTTCTGTTCGGGTATCTTTCTTGATACATCCTCTGAGCGAGCGCACAGTTGCCTCCAGCAGCGCCAAAAGTTAAGTGTATGTCTGCGAGTTCCTCCCAAGTGTATCCATTGTGGCGGTTCATGATTATTTCAAAGAAAATAAAGCTACTCGTTTATTACCAGCTACTCGTTTCTCACTGTGAGTAGCACAGCTCGACTGACAACGTGATCACTACAGCTTGGCTGAGAAAACACGAGGAAAGTGAAAGAAAGAACTTGCAAGCACCTTGAGAAGTAAACAAACGAGAGGCAAACAAACTACAACGCGGGCGTAGTACTTGTGACGATTTACTTTATACGCTTCTAACGCCGTAACGAAGCGTCGCCGACCCATGGTTCCTATACTTAAAATGCTTGTATTGATTTCTTCTTTCATTACACAAATTTAATGCACTTAATTTTAAAACACCCTGTATACACACATACATATATGTATAGTGTGGTAAAAACTATAGGTACAAATGTCTAGGGATGGTAGAGGGGATTGGAACAAACGTTTTTTACTTATAAAGTAGTAGTCGAAAATTTTTCCTTTTAGCTTAGACACTGGGCAAAGGGTGACGATTAGAACACAAATCGGCTATACCAAAACGTTTTGACTCGAACGCGGTTATTTTCTGGTGGTTAAGGCATTTATGAACCGTGTGTACATACAATTACATACAGCAATTCTAAAGAGGTGAGCAAAAATTTTCTTTCGTATTCTGTGTACTGTATACTGCGTTACGAGCTTACCTTTACGAATGGAAAATTTTGCCCACCTCTTTAAAGTTGCTGTACGTAGTTGTACACATGGAGCCATAAATTCCTTACCCACCAGAAAATAACCGCGTTCTAGTCAAATAAAACGTTTTGGTATAGCCGTTTTGTGTTCCAATCGTTACCATTTATCCAGTGTCTAAGCAAAAAGGAAGCATTTCCGACTACTTTCCATCCATTTCTAAAAAAAGGTGCTCATCGATACTCGAATGTATCGAATTTATTGTTGTGGCTTTTCCGCGATGCCGATTGGTTCTTTCGTTGCGCTTACTTCGTGAGCGGCTGTCATTGTATATTTTGACAGTTGTGTGTATCAAAGGTTAATAGTGTTATAGTAACAGTATAATCTTAAGGCTAAATAGCGCGCGCAAAGCGCGCGTCTGTGATGTCTAGTATAAGTAAAAAATGTTTGTTTCAATCTCCTTTACCAGCCCTAGAAGATTGTACTTATAGTTTTTCCGCACCCTGTATATATGGGGGGTTTACTTAAAATTTTACAGTGTCCCAGGGGGACTTCAACTCAAAAATTTCAAATAAAACCCGCCATATTGTAATATATCATTTAAAAGGACATAAAAAAAGAAAATGTTTGGCGAAAACCAGAGGTCGATACGTTGATCCGTTCGGAAGTTATTTAAGGTCGAAGTTTGAAAAAGCCAATTTTTGACCCTAAATAACTGCCGAACGTATCGACCTCTGGTTTGAGCCAAAATTTTTCTTTTTTTTTATGCCCTTTCAAACGATATACTACAATATGAGGGATTCCATTTAAGAAATTGAAGATGACCTTCATGTGATCTTCAAACGACTATCCAAGGTCAAACCAATGACGCCATCAAGTCATAAAACTTTTGTATGAAACATTTTTCTCTAAAATGCTTTGTTTCCGAGATATGTAACATTTTAACTGACTCACTAACTCTGTATACTGGTTAAACTCATTCGTGTAGCGGTATATATACATCAGTTCCTCTTTTACTATTGTAAGGCTCTTATATAATAAGGACATTAGTTACAAGTAATGGCAACTTAGCTATAATATACCGGATTACGAAAACGTAATCATTGTCAAGTGTTGTTTTTCATTTCAACTAGATTAATTTTGCCTCGGCGATCTTATTGTGCGACAAAAATTTAGATTCAATGCAACTGTTACCGCTAGTACGATTTCCACGATACGTTGACAAGCGCATAAATCAGAGCTAATTAAAACGTCTTCAAAATGTATACAATGTATACAATGTATTTAATGTATACAATGTGCTACATAAATTCATGGTATCTCTTAGGAGTTAGATAGCATTAGAAAACGTTTCAAACAATTAAAAAATAATTATTAAAGTATGCGATGAACACATTACATTCATTTGAAAATCTATACATAAAGTAATATACATATATTTTTTAATAATAATTATTTATAATTCTTCGTAAAATTTGGAATAAGAGACAATGTTAAATAAGACCGATACATTTAAAAGCCATATATATTCCTAATTATCTTCAATATCACAGTATTTATACAAACGTATTAAACCGGGTACTTTTGTCGGATATAACTAATGATACAAAAACGAATGAAAATGGCAAGCAAAATATTTGTTTTTTCATAAACGTGCTCTATAATGCCTACCCATTAATCATTTCATTTCCTTCTATCTCTCTCGTCCATGTCAATATGTTGTATTCCAAAGATAATGATTATATATCATTAAAAAAAGAGGGAAAATGAACTCACTTTCTCTCTACGTAGCTACATACTCTGATCATGTTTTGTAAAATGTAAAACAATCACGTGTATGAAAATACAATTTGTCCTGCTATGAAAATATTGATATATTAGAAATTATACATCCATATATTGCATACTACCATTAAAATTGCAAAAAATTATCAAATTATACTTTTGCGTCACAGATAAGATATTGTTATAAATGTCCATTTTGCTCAATTTGACTTCACACTTGCGCATATAACTTTGATTGCGAATTTTTCAATATAAAGGTCTCATCGTAAAAATACAATACTGTATCCTTATACAATATATCCACATTTATAAGAAGAATGTTAGAAAAGGTGGTATACTTTTGACCTGTTGATACTTTTAGTCGATTCTGTTTTAAGACACTTCAGCGAACATTTGTAAAATTAAAAAACTTTAATTTATAATTATGTCTTGTGAAAATATTTGAAACTGTATAATTTCGAACATTAATCAAAATATATTCCTCAAAATGTTTAAAACATTGTCATCCTTTAGAAAGAACTTTCTTTTCTTTACCTCATAAAACATTAGGACTGTTTTCTATTGCTGCACTGGCTGCACTAGTTCAAGAACTATACATACACTAAAACGTGAGTCTCATATATACGTCTCTCACGCTTCAATGTATATGTACACTTTTCAAACTAGTGCAGCCATTGCAGTAATGGAAAACAGACCCATTGCCTGTTCGATATACTTTAAATTTGATTTAATAGAACTATGAAGAATGCATTCCAGAAAAAAAATGCATGAAATAGGAGATTAATAAATCTAATTTAAAAATCATGGCATATTATAATATGTAATTTTAACTTCCGTTGTGCCTTTGATTGACAGTAAATATTGTAGCTTTGACCAAGATACAATAGGAATATATACAATAATATAGATACAATATAACATATACAATATATAGATACAATAATAATATCAAAAAATTTTTAAAGTATTATTATTTTTTCTATTTTATCTTGATATTAAAATTTTTTTACATAATTTTAAGAACGATTTTTATTTTTTATTATTTTTAATTCATTTTTAATTCAAGTATCCTATTTCTTTGGTAATTTATCAATTGACTCATTATGTTTTTTATAATCTAACAAAGTCTGATGTATTTCTAGATTATCCCATCTTACAATTTGTTTTTTTTTTTAGATTTATATTTAAAAGTTTATTGTTTTATAATTTTTTTGAAAACTTTAAGGAAAACAGAATATATTCGTGCATGATTCGTCATTTTTAGTTTGATATAAATAGAGGGGTAATGATTTTAAAATTTATATCATCTATTTTTTTATAGTTTTGTATTTAACCCACTGTTATTTTATCTCCTTTCTGATTTTTTTAACCTAAAGCGTTAAAATATGTAAGCAATTATAAGTGACTAGTCATTACAGATTTATGTAATTGAATTACGCTCGTTGGACCTAAATTTAAAAAACTGCTTTACAAAGCTATTTTTTATATTTTCAAAAAAGATTTAAAAAATGTTTAAAAATTTTTTTACTAATCATATATACCATTTTTAATATAAATATTTCTTTTTTATTTTAATTAAACATTTACGTTTATTTGTGAGCTGTAAGAGAGGGGGATAAAAATACCTCTTCTGTTTCTGATATCTTTGTCAAAACTAAAAAAATATATTAAAACTAAAATTAAAATATAAAAAATTTATTATCTAAGTTTTAAGAATGTTCGGGCATTACGACTAAAATGATGAAAACTCTTTGAATCCAAATTAAGGAGGTTCGAGCATTACTTGTGAGTCAAAAATGCGATTGAAATAAATGTCATTACAGCGATCCCGAATTATTTGCAATATTAGTATAATGAATTGTGGATGCTACTTACGTGCTATATTCTTCGTAAATTATTAGTGTATAGAATATTAACAAACATATGCCGAGGTATAAGAGCGTCGACGACTCGGGAATCGCTTATTATCCAACATTCTAGGCTAGGATCTAAACTTTGTGACAGTATAGCCTTCATTTCACACGGTAAAATCCGATTTTTAAAGTCTTTACACAATCCTTGATGTTTCATCTATCAAATGCTAGTTTTTCAAAGTCCTCAGGTGGCTAAGTGTGTACTAAACCAGTGATAATCTACCTCGGAGCGACTTTCTCCATAAGGGTAGACTAAAAGTGGTCAACTTCTGAATAATATTACAAAAAAACTATATGGTTAATGCTCAAGTTTTGCGATTATTTGTGTAAAGTGTTTATGTAAATCATATAAAAAAATTAAGGCTCTACGATGGCTTTTGAGTACAGAAAGCTTATTGTCACAAAGTGACATGTTCTAACTTATAATGTTGGCCAAATAAGCGATTCCCGAGTCGTTGACGCTCTCATACCCTAGTATATGTTTGTTAATATTCTATACGCTAATAATTTACGAAGAATATAGCACGTAAGTAGCATCCACAATTCGTTATACTAATATTGCATATAATTCGAGATCGTTGTAATGACATTTATTTCAATCGCATTTTTGACTCGCAAGTAATGCTCGAACCTCCTTAAATCTGTAGATTTCATCATAAAAAAATTCTGTTAAAGTTTCAGGCTGTTTAGGAAGCTTGTTGTTGAGAAATTAAATAATAAAATTATACGTAGTCTAAGAGCAAATAAGGAAAAATTATTATATCTCAGTGAAAAAAGATGAAAAAAATATGAAATTTTGCAAGCAGAACGAGTAAGACTATATAATTATCCACACCAATTTTTAGCTTCATTAGGAGAGACTCGTTTTTTTTTTATTTAATATAATGTTTCCGAAAAATTCCTCGGTTTGGTTAGGTTAGCCGAAAAGTACGCTCAATACATACTTACATACGCTCAATACGTACTTAAATACGCTTAATTACAGATGAGGAGACTATGAGATACACGCACACTATCGAAAATGACACGCAATGTTGTCAAATTCCAAAAGTAATTTAACTTTAGAAATTGATTGTACATAAGCAATTTAACTTTTGACAGGGAAAATATACCTGTACCGCCCGAACATCCTAAATCTGAGTGATCAGTATATGATTGTAAACAAAATGTCAAAAGCAAAATACTTGTCAAAAAAAGATACAAAATATAAAAATTGGTCAAAGGTACAATACCTTTCCGTGTACTACGACAAACGGAGATTTCGTAACTTTTTTGCAATTTTAATGTAGATTTATCCGTAAATTTGATAGGTGACTTTTAGTGAAAAAATGCAGTAGTGCAAAAATAAAAGTCACACTACGCATTTAAAAAAAATTTCATTCCTATATATATGTATATTTCTCAGATAGAAGAATGATAAAGATCGATTATTTTAATATGGACAAGACTAGCGAAGTCCATATCAAAAATTTGATCATTATTATCTGCTGTTTCCCCATTAATAACATTTGTCTATCAATATCTTTTTGCTTAGTATATCATTATGTTTCACCGTCCATTTAACGCAGTAATGCTTTGCTACATTCTTTGAACGTGTACAATCGAATATTTCTACTCTTTCAGCATCCGTATTCTTAATCCTCATAATCTCCAATTTACTCTATTTTCAATATTTTCTTTTACTGCTCTTCTCTCCATTACGTTATGTACCTCATGGCTGCTTGGTCATGTATGTATAGAATAAAAGCATCATTATGTCATTATGCATATTTGCAGTGTCAGTTGTGTTCAATAACTACTATTTGTTTAATACTGTTTTATTTCCATCGGTAGAAGGTTTTAGGTTTATTTTCCGTTTTAGTTTCTACTTGGCGGTTTCTGTCTGCTTCAGAGGACGATATAGCACCACGATTTATCTCCACTTTAGGATTAAAAGTTTACGTTTCAGGTGTTTTGTTTGTATCAAAGTAGAATATTTTATTCCTACATATGAAAATATATTTTTTGTTTGCTGCCTTCTACCAGATACATTTCAAGAGACGTATAGTCTTATTGTTGTATCGTTAGAATTTTGATTGCATTTAGCGAATATAATCAATAAATCAATTTCCTTGATATTTGTGAACAACATATAACTTTAAACAGCTTGATAGAACTTCACTGATATGTAATATCAAATTGTATATTTTAACATTCTCATGTCTAACATGTACGCTCTACTTTTATCGTATTTATAAACAAAGATAACAAGTTGTTTAGAGCAACGGTAATGAATCATACAAACATTTCTTATAAGCACAGCAAGCGATATACGAAAGTATTGAAAAATAAAAATAATAAATTTTAAATTAAGATATCTCTGAAACTGTAATTTTTTCTGAAAGCACTGTACCTCTATTTATTAGAAAATATATAAGTGCATCCCATAATATTTAAAAAAACGTGGTTTTATTTAAGAAAAAAAACAATTGCATTTTGCAGCTGCGTGCACATAAAAGAATAATAGTGACGCAAAATTCGAGCAGCTATAAGCCATTCAATATTTTATCTTACATCTTTCTTTTCATAGCTGTTTTGGCTTTTGACGATGTAACCCGTTAGGTTTTCATAGGACACCCGGTATATTCTGATGAACTGATATTAATGTATATTGTCGTTACAACCCATCTGCACATGCGAACTGATTGTTCCTATACAAAAAACTTGTCAGATCTTTATAAGTCAAAAGATCTTTATGCACCTATTGAACTTTACCATGTATTACACATTTTTTTCATAGTTATATCTTTAAAGCTAAAAGTCAACAAGTTTAAAATTTGTTTATAACGTTCGTATATCGGTCTTCCAGAATTTAGTTGTTTTGGATAAAAATCTTAGATATGATATGGAAGCTAGAAATGAAAATCTAATAGTAATCTCAGCTTGGTGTATACAAATTCACGTATATTAATAGTAATTTTAATTAAAATTATTTTAACTTTTAAATAGTCAATTTTTTTAAATTACATAAACATATAGATAACACTTTGATTAACTTGTATTTAAAATTTTCACAACTTTAACGAATAATTGATTTGCTGAGACTACTCAAATGGAAAAACATTATTCTAATGAAATAAGAAAAGTTTCTATCAAAACAAAAAAAAAAGAAACAAATCCAAGATTACTTGGTACAATTCCGTCATTATTTGTTCTTTTAAGAGTCTAGTCCAACAAAGTAAAAAAAAAAAAGGAAAGATGTATAATTCTTGTGAACATGCTTACTCTAAAAAACTTCATTTAATAAGCCTTTTATCAAGAAAAATTTAAAAATTGCAGAAATACCCTGGAACCTCTTTGAATTCTTAATTAGTGAACTGTGATCATTAGTGAAATCCATTATAGTTCATTGTAGAAATCCATTGTAGAAAAAGGTTTCATTATAACAGATTTATGGATTTATAAATTCGCGCGAGAAATAGATGAGATATATAAAACGGAGAATCATCACATGTTCAAATCTAATCAAATCTTAACTCTTGGTGAAATGACAAACGGAAATGCGTTGATAGACAAATGTTGAAACTGGGAAATGGCAGACCGCGAATTGTCTGTAAATCGTAAATTTAGCCTAATGTCATACATAGACGGGACCTTGATTGTCATTGTCATCCAAGCTGATTCGACTAGGATATGCGGGACCACCGCCATCGTCGAAAAAGCGCCTGAATGTAAACTCGAAGAAGCCGTGAAAGGGCTTTCCGTTATCCAACAATTCGTCCGATTTGTTCGAATCTGACGATTCAGAATTGCGTAGCTTATCCGGATCCACGGGATCGAAATTGCTCGTGTCAGTCGGATACTCTATACGAGGTATGTGCGGGGCCATTTGGCGCCGTAATCCCTTCTCGAAGTCGATACTCGCGAAGAATGGATGATTTTTAACTTCATTCGCGTTTTTACCTAAACGACGATCAGCACCAACGCAGAGTTTCAAGATTAAATCCATACTTTCCGGCGAAAGATTTGCCTGTTTCGGTATATGAAGCGTTGTCTCCCAATTAATAACCTACAGAAGTAAAAAAGAAATATTTATAATATGTAAGAAATTCCTTTTTTAATATGTTTTAAGAGTTTCACGACTTAAATTTACTGAGTTTTTTTGGAGACTTAAAACAATATATCTCAAAACGAACGATTGATATCTTCAATATTAATCATGCTAGGTATTAGTATAAAAATTATACAATATATACCTTATATTGAGTTTCAGCAGGAGTATTGGCAAGAAATGGTGGAGAACCGACTAACATTTCATACAAGATTACTCCTACACTCCACCAATCACACAATTGTGTGTATCCTGTACGCTGTAGAACCTCCGGCGCGATATAGTTCGGTGTCCCAACCAGAGAATGTGCCAAACATCTCTGATGTTCCCGGTGTCTTCTACGTTCTAATGGCTTTAACTGAATGCATTGACACTCGTTGTTCCAATCGTCAGCTGGATCCATTGAGTCTTGTTTACCATGGCCTTGAATCGCATAAAAAAGACGCATTACTTAATTCACATGTCTTAAAATGCGCTTTGATTTTACGTTAAAGGTAACGTCTATAAAGTAAAATCGAATGTAGAAATGGCTGAAAGTTGCTTACCGTTTTGTTGGTAATATTTAGAATTGTGAGTCCAACGGAATCCTGTGCAGAGGCCGAAGTCAGTCAATTTGATATGACCATCGCGATCGATTAGAATGTTATCTGGTTTAATGTCTCTATGAATGAATCCCATTTTGTGAACACTTTCAACTGCGCACGTAAGCTCGGCGATATAGAATCGTGCCAGTGGCTCCTTGAAGATGCCGAGTTTAATCAATAGCGACATCAAGTCCCCGCCAGGTATATAATCCATTACAAAATATAGATTATCCTTATCCTGAAATGAGTAATAGAGCTTGACGACCCACTCGTTATCCGCTTCCGCCAGTATATCACGCTCGGCCTTCACGTGAGCGACTTGATTGCGATTCAGTACATCGGCCTTACGCAAAGTTTTCATCGCGTAAAACTGGTTGGTGTCGAGCTTCCTCACAAGCGTGACCTCGCCGAACGCCCCGACGCCGATCGGCTTGATCTTCGTGAACATCGATTTGTCCATTTTTGCCCGTTTTAGTCTAATATAATTGGATTCCTTCTGCGACAGCATTTTCCTCATCATGCACTGCGCCTCCGCGCTCAGACCGATCTTCGCCATCTCCGTCTCCAATTGCATACGCCGATAAAGACGTTGCTTATGCGATTTGAGAATGTTCTCCACGTGCTGCTCCATGAAAAATTTGAAAGCCTGGGGAGAGTAATTCCTCACCTTGCAATCCCTGCGCTCCTCTTCCTTCTCTATACTCATGGTCTTGCGCTCGGGTATGGGAGACTGATGTTTAATTTTGTAGGGCGAGGGCGTACCACCGCTACCATCGCCTTTGGTGCCGTTACCACTCTTGCTACCGACCGCGGTTCCCTCAGGTAAGGACGAATGATTGTTGTTGTTGTTTCTCACCGATACGGAGGTCGAGGCAACCGGCGGCAATGGTGGAGCGTCCATCGTGTGTTGGCAGTTATCAGCCGGAGAATATTTTCTTTGAAGTGGCGGGTGATGAGCAATGGGAGAGGTTCGCGACGCGCCGCCACTCTCCATCGGGGAGGAAATAATTGCAGTGTCCTCGGTGGGGGTGCTGTAAGGTGGTGGCGGCAACGGATGATGCATACCGCGCTGCGCCGCTAATGCTTGCATCGTCGTGGCGTAACTCGGTGGTTCTGTCGTTGGTATACCTGCGGGCGACGCAGTCACATTGTTCACGGGCGGATAAGCGGGCGGCGGTTGTTGCTGCTGTTGCTTCTGCTGAATAGATGAGGCGTAAGATGGCGGCGGAGGTGGCGTGTTACTGGTGGTGGAGATTGACTGCGGCGCCGTAGGAGCGATAGCAGTCTGCAGCACTGGTTTCTGTACTTGTGTACTTTTCACCGACTGCATGATGATCGGTGGTTGCGTCTTGGCCTGCCGTGCACCCCACGCTTGCAACGGTGTCGGACGTGCCATTGACGTTTGCGTGCTGCTGGGTGATATAGTAGATACAGTGATGGGACTGGGTGTACCAGCGGATGTCGGGCCCGAGTAGATGCCCGACGACGGACTTTTACGATAATCCTGCTGTGACTGTGTAGGGCTCTGCCGGTTTTGCATGGAAACGCTGTAAGAAGGCGGCTGCACCGACTGACCGGAGGACGAGGATGGGACTATAGGATACGGCGGCGGAGGTTCAACCTGGGTGTTCGCGTTGCTGTTGCTCGTCTGATAAATACTGAGAGCTTGCATTTGCTGCGTCAGTTGCTGCTGCACCTGTGGACCGTTTTGCACGATCATCGGCTGACGGCTGCCGGAGTTATTGGCGTTCGCCACCGGACTAGTGCCGCGTTGTGGTGGATTTACTGACGTTGATGTGGCGCCGGCCGTGCCGGGTGCCGTCGCTGTCGATCTTGTCGGCACGACCGGCGCAGGTGACATTCGCTTGAGCATCTGCTGCATGTTGGTAGGCACATTGGACTGGCTGTACGGGGCGTGAGGCGGCGGCGGTGGCGGTGGCGTAGAGCTACATCGTGGTGGCGGCGGCGGCGGTGGTTCGCGATCCACGAAGTTACTGGGCGAGTATTGACGGCTTAATTGTGGATGCGTGCTGAGTTCCGTGAGGCGCGGACTATCGGATCGCGAGCTGCCTGCCCCGCTGTCCAACGCGGGACTGCCGCGTTGCAGGTTTAATTCCCTCTCGAGACTCGGCTTCCTGATAAGTTTAGTATTAAGTTTACCGAGCCCATTTAGAGATTCCCCTTGAGCCTGCTTCAAATATTCTATCGCTGCGTCCAATCGCCATCCCGAGAATTTCAAGGCGCGTAATCCTATTTCCTGCAAGAGCAATTACAACGGTAAATCTTTTATGTCTAAATATTTATCGTTTTGTTGTTAATACATCCATTTGTTTTACTTTCAACTCCTAACATTTTTCTACGACTGAAATCAGATGGATGCGTTTTGAGTGTTGGAGAAAGAGCAAATATTCTGAATGCACCAATTTCAAGTAAAATAACCGGATTCAATAGTTGATTGATCTGTGAGAACACAAATATCCAATTTATCGCTCTTACTTCCGAATATCCCATAGCTAATAGTTGTCCCAACGCTTGTCGCTGATCCGGTTTGTCAGCGGCGGAACCAGAAGCGCCAGAGAGCCCGCTGAGACCTGAAGCAGAGCTAATGCCACTGGTCGTAGATACGGTAGAGATAGTGCTGGCGGCGCTGGAACCAACCTCGCCAGCCCCGCCGATATTCGCAAATGGTAGTAATGAATTGCGAATTTCAGCTAAAGCCTTCTGGTGGTATCCAGAGCCGCGAGTGCTCGATTTGCCGGCAGCGGGCGGATTCATAGTGGCCCATGCTAGGCCCTCTGGGACCTAGCTTTAATCTGGCTGTGGCACATACGAATGTGTCTGCAACACAAAACAGTGATGTTTTTACTCTTACGACGAATTTGGTCGCTCGCGCTACTTCGCATTAATGCGTTCTAAAGAATCTAAAGGCTACCATACACAAAGATATCCAAATGCAAAGGTATAATATATAGAAAGCATTTTCATCAATAAAATATTCAATATATATTTCACTAAAAATATGATAATATTTACAATGGGTACTTTATCAATCGAGATAAAACTAATATTTATATTATATGTTTATAATAATGTAACTTCTCTCATGTATGGTAGCTTCTAGGTAAGATGCGCATCGATGCAAAATTCAGCTGCAGCAATCGATATCCTAAGACTAACATAAATTTACTCCGGTAATTTATAGGGGCAAATGAAAAGAAATATGTTTTTTTTTTCATAACGCTATAATTTTGTTTTTATCCACATATCGACACGGATATGAAAGATTCATGTAAAAATAAAAAATAAAAAAATTGATCTTTTTTAAAATATAGATAGAAAGGTTACTTAATGCACACAAAGGTAATTATCGGAAACTTAATTTATACGTGTGTTAAGATAAAAGGCATTTTTTTTCTTTATAATTTTAACATCTAGTATAAATAATGTTAACACATAATATAATGCAAAATAATTAAGTGCTTTTCTTATATATCGATTTAAGATTATTAGCATCATTTGTAATAATATAATTAGTACCTGTTTCTGTGTATATTATATGTATATATTATAATAAGATATTATTTTATTTTATATATTATTAGAACATATTATTAGGATTACCAATGGTAACGTAATTCTTATACAAAACGAAGTACGAATTTAATTTTAATATTTGTTTAGGAATATATAGGACAAAGATATACTACATCTCGACAAGAGTAAATTTAACTTTTAAGCCTGATCTACAATGTGCTCTTTGCTTTTTGTTTCGTGTTCTCTGCCTTTTGCGTTTATAGCCCTAAAGCGTCTCCCCGAACGCATTTTTTGACAAATTCTGTCGCGTAACGAAATGTTATGCGTTTTCTGTTGCCTCAGATAAATAATATTGAACTCCGGAAGAGAAATATGGCGTGGAGAGGCAGAGAAACAAGAAGCAAACAGCAAGAAACAGAAAGCAAAGAGCACATTGTAGATCAGGCTTAAAGCATATAGGGCCAACGTTTGTGAACTTCTAACCGACCGTTAACTTTCAAAGTAGCCAACTTCTATTGGCTATTCTCAAAAGTTAACTGTCGGTTAAAAGTTAACAGACGTTGGAAGTAGTGGCCCATAATCTGATTTATGTGACGAGAAAATACTTACGGAACAAAGAGCACTGTTAGTTGGCCCTACTACGGCTACTGCCCAGCATCTTGGAGACAGGTGGTGTATGTAACTAGTTCAATTCACAACACGCTCAAAGACTCAGGGTCACTTTCGCTCAATGTCTCTCGATCATATATAACAACAACGTCGTATCACAACAGTACGGAGTTACGAACGATGAAATATGTTAGCGAGAAGCGCGTAGGAACGTTGATTGACGAAGGACGCGGGGTTGACACATTGAGCTCGTTCGACTGACAAATACTTCACGACGTCGTGGAGAAAGATCTTTCTCGGACGTCCGTTTCGCGAAGATGTTGGCGAGAAACACGGCGACGAGGAGCGAGCGGGCATCTTTCGCGGCGGCTAATTCACGGCATCTTCGTGTCGTACGCACACGATAGATAGATAACTAACCTATCTCGACTCACCAACGAACCGATGGTCCCGCTCGAGCTGGTACCGAGAGATGACGGCGACAAAGTCTATAGTGGCTATAGTGTCGCACACATGCGCGCCCGCGCGCGCGCTCTCACGCTCGTTTGTCAATGCACCGAGATGTTTATGGTGCGGCGGCGATGGCGACGATGACGATGACGAGCGGCCACTCGTCACAGAATTCGACAGGATTGTTCTCTCTTGACGAAGCAACGATGATGACGGGCACGCAACTATTAGCATTAGCATTGGCAGTAGTGGTAGTAGTAATTGCAGTAGTTATAGTTGCAACAGAAACAACAACAACAGCAGCAGCACTAGTAGTAGTAGTAGTGGTAGTAGTAGCAGGAACGGCGGCGGCGGCGGCAGTAACAGCAACAGCAGCCGTTTGTACGAGCATATTCCTGTCGCGCTTTCTCACGGTCGCGCCGCGTGGCGAGCCATGTGACGAAACTATGAAAGACGAAGCGCGACGAATGTCAGCGACATCGGGTACAAATAGCAGCGAGTATCTCCTGGTGCGCGCAATACCGAACGGATGATCGGACTTGAGCGGAGCAGGCATGCGACACATACGCACACATTCATACGTACACGCGACACGGGCATACATAACACCTCGCACGTGCGCATGTGTGTACGGTTGCTCGCTCGCTCGCGCGCGCACACCCCGACTTCGAATTCCGCCAGATTCCGCGGTGTTCGCGAGAGAACCCGCGATTCACACGCGCGACAACAAAGGCAGACACGGCCGTAAATTACTAGACTAACTGGCAGCCATTTTGAAGTGCCACATTTCTACGTGCATGCAGCCAGCGGCTACGGGAGGCGAGCTGAGGCGAGCAGGCGAGCCGCGAGGCGACTCGGACCGTCGGACGCTCTGTCGCTCTCTCGTAATTTACGATGTGCAAGCTGGTACGAGCAGCTCGCGCGATCCATGTATAATAACGCGACGCACGGAAGAAAATTCCTCTCTATCGCATTTCTCCGATATTGTCTTGTCGCGTGTCGCGAGGAAACCCGCGCTTCTCAGCGCCTCTATACCTGTATGTATGTACATACATACATACGTATGTACATACATAAATACGTATGTACAATACCGCGTATACGTATTCTGTCGTAATATTGGCTGCGAGGATTGGTCTTCTCGCACAATGAGTGCAGCGACTGCCGCTCCTCTTGCCGATATGGTCGCTCACTATTCGCCCCGCATTTTCACCAGAAATTAGATTTGCTTGTTTGGCCGCATAACACTTTTGCATACTTTTTTCATTGAGAATGAAACGAGGATATGCTCGAATACGACGAAATATGCGGGAGGAAAGAAACAACGGGATGCGAAAGGTGAAATTTGGATGACTAGACTTGTCTCGGTGTCGCCAATGGAATTCAGCAAGATTCGCATTCCGATCTTGGATATAATAGCGTTTTCGACCCGGATGGGTTTCAATCCGGGTTTCAACCAGTTACCAGCGAAATATTCGTATGCGGTTAGCCGACGACTGACACTTTTTTTTTTAATTAGGTGTGAAATCGATTGTATTTCGTTTGTAGATTATTGTAGTGCATTTATTTTCGTTTGTTAGTTTTATAATTAATTTTTAATATTATTTAATTGTAGACCATGAAACTAGCCGACTGTACATACATACCTATAATTACATAAAAAAATAATAGGTCGGAAATCGATTGTATTTTGTTTGTAGGTTTTTGTAGTGCATTTATTTTTGTTTGTTAGTCAATAATTAATTTTTAATTAAATGTTTAAAGTGTCAGTCGTCGGCTAACATCATATGTGTGTGATACATCAAACATATTATAAAATAAAAAAGCTCTTTTGTTGTCAATTGTATTTTGTTTGTAGAGTTTTGTAGTAAAGTTAAAAAGTTTTGTAGTCTCTTCAAATTGTTTATAATTAATAAATACATTTGTGGAACTATGTAGCTACCCGACAAGTGGAGACGCCTATCGGCCGGCCTGGAATTACGGATTCGCAATAACAAGATTTTAGCCAAAATACCGAATGAATCTTATTCCATTTAGGATATTCTTAATCAGTAAGCTCATCTGTAGTACGCTACAGAGCTATTTTATGAAAAAAAGGTAAAAATAAAAATTTTTAATAAACTTGGGGGAATGGGCAGCTAGCAACGGGTAAGGTTGGGTTAGCCGCGAGTCCGTATTTCATTTCTTATAAATTTTTAAGAGCAAAAATGCAAAATCGGGCTCTGTAGCGTACTACAGATGAACTTACTGATTAAGAATATCTTAAATGGAATAAGATTCATTCGATATTTTGGCTAAAATATTGTTTTTACGGTTCTCACTAGATCTAAGAAGCTGGGGAAATTTTCGTGGTAACATACTGACTGCTTGACAAGAGAGAGCATTATTCCATCTTTGTCTCTCTTACATCGCATATGTAGTAGCATCCATGTACAAAGTACAAACACTAATGCGTGAGCACACGGATGCAAATATTGAGAGATAATGTCAGCAAAAACCGGCTATCATATTATTTTTATTTTTTTTGTATATGTATGCATATGTAACGAAAGAACAAAAATAAAGATAATTTTGAAAAATAAGAAGAATCTGTGTGTGTGTATAATTAAAAATTAATAAAAAAATTAAAAAATCAATTTATTACAGGGTGTTACTAAAAGACCGCCCACTAACTACATAGCGGTATTCCTTGTCAAAAACGGAGTCGAAAAGTCCTGAACCACTTTTTTCTATAATGCTTGACAAAGCCGTAATCATTGAGTAAAGTTAGTCCAACCAGCGTCGTTCTTTAGCCGGGCGAACGTCGGTGAGCCGCGCGCCTGATAGTGTGCGTGAGCGCTCCGCCGCGCATCGCGCGGCGGCACGACGGCACGGCCGCGGTCGGCCGCGGCGGTCGCGTTTTGCTTTCGCGCGCGTCGCGTGCAATATTCTTACGCATTGTAATAAAAGAAATAATTTTTTCTGCACTAAAAATCACTTTTTACTCTTGTCAGAAGTACCTCCTTGCAGAAAATTTTGATAACGGATAAAAATTTTGCCAAGACATAACTATTATTAAGATATCAAAATTTAAACAAATACAAAAAATTATACTATGTATTTTAAAATACAAAAATTTACAATACAAAATTTTACAATATAAAATTTTACAATAAAAAATTATTTTCTAATCCGTTTCGTTAAATATCTTTGCGTTAACTTAATTTAAATTATAACACAAAGCACTTATTGAATCTTTCTACGAGGTTTGCCCATAAGTAGTTACTCAGAAGTAATAAATTTTTTAAGGGAAATTTACTGTAACAATTAGATATGTAAATAATCTCGTACTTAAAAGAAAATACATTAAAAATATTATTAAAAGATAAAGTATTCAAAAATAAAAAATATTTCTTCTTTTATAAAAAAAAAGATTTATCCTAAGTTATAAATAACGCTATCCAGATGTACAATCTTTTTGAAACTTAAGGCAAATAAAAGCAAACCGCCGAGCGATCAATATTAATTTTTATAGCGAATAATAAATAATAACACGTTTAATAACTTAAAACAAAATTCAATACAAACGTTTCTATCTTAGTTTAGACGCATAAATAAAAGTGAAATGTTATCGTATTCATAAAACATTGGTCAGCGGTAAAGTTATTGGAAAAAGTTGAACATAAGGTAAATTACGTGATAACTGCTGCGTTTTAAATAAAGTGAAATTGAAAAGTTAGCTGCAATTCGTATAAGTTTTTTCATAATGGTGTAAAATTCACTTATCAGACAGTGTAATATCTATCTCGTGATAATCTACCGTGTCTGGTTTCAGTGATGAAACAATGCTTATGAGTTAAGATCAGTGCACGGATTGAAGGCTTAAGCTGATGCGCAAGGTGAAATGAGTACATACAAATGTCATGAAGTATCATATAACAAAATAACATTAGTAAATAAAAAATATAAAGTAACTAAATAAACTAGTAAATAAAAAATCTTTCTAATGATTATTCTCCTATTGTCGAAAAACTTCCACACAATTGACATCTTTAGTCTGTTTTATTCATTAACTTATTTTTATTTATTTACGAGTGTTACTTTGTTATATGATGCTTCATGATATTTCTCTGTACTTATTTCAGCTTACGCTTAAGTCTAGGCCTTCAGTCCGTACACTGATATTAACTCATAAGCATTGTTTCGTTACTGAAACTAGACGGTAGATCATCATGACACTGATATTACACTGTCTGGTAAGTAAATTTAACATAAAAGAACTTATACGAATTGCAGCTAACATTTTATTTTATTTAAAAGACCGCATTTACTTTATGTTTAATCTTTTCTAACATCTTTACCGCTGACCTACGTATTACGAATATGATAACATTTCATATTTATCTATGCGTTGTTAACGATTCGATTTAAGATTATTGTGAAATATTACTATAAAGAGGATCTAAACTAAGGCCAAAGCGTTTGTATTGTATTTTGTTTTAAGTTATTAAACGTGTTATTATTTATTATTTGCTATAAAAATTAATATTGTTCGCTCGGCGGTTTGCTCTTATTTGCCTTAAGTTTTAAAAAGATTGTACATCTGGATAGCGTTATTTATAACTTAGGATAAATCTTTTTTTTTATAAAAAAAGAAATTTTTTTTATTTTTGAATACTTTATCTTTTAATAATATTTTTAATGTATTTTTTTTTAAGTACGAGATTATTTAAATATCTAATTGTTACAGTAAATTTCCCTTAAAAAATTTATTACTTCTGAGTAACTATGGGCAAACCTCGTAGAAAGATTCAATAAGTGCTTTGTGTTATAATTTAAATTAAGTTAACGCAAAGATATTTAACGAAACGGATTAGAAAATAATTTTTGTATTGTAAAATTTTATATTGTAAAATTTTGTATTGTAAATTTTTGTATTGTAAAATACACAGTATAATTTTTTGTATTTGTTTAAATTTTGATATCTTAATAATAGTTATGTCTTGGCGAAAGTTTTATTCGTTATTAAAATTTTCTGCAAGGAGGTACTTCTGACAAGAGTAAAAAGTGATTTTTAGTGCAGAAAAAATTATTTCTATTATTACAATGCGTAAGAATATTGCACGCGACGCGCGCGAAAGCAAAACGCGACCGCCGCGGCCGACCGCGCCCGTGCCGTCGTGCCGCCGCGCGATGCGCGGCGGAGCGCTCACGCACACTATCAGGCGCGCGGCTCACCGACGTTCGCCCGGCTAAAGAACGACGCTGGTTGGACTAACTTTACTCAATGATTACGGCTTTGTTAAGCATTATAGAAAAAAGTGGTTCAGGACTTTTCGACTCAGTTTTTGACAAGGAATACCGCTATGTAGTTAGTGGGCGGTCTTTTAGTAACACCCTGTATATATTTTATATCATAAGTGTTACTAAAAGACCGCCCACTAACTACATAGCGGTATTCCTTGTCAAAAACTGAGTCGAAAAGTCCTGAACCACTTTTTTCTATAATGCTTAACAAAGCCGTAATCATTGAGTAAAGTTAGTCCAACCAGCGTCGTTCTTTAGCCGGGCGAACGTCGGTGAGCCGCGCGCCTGATAGTGTGCGTGAGCGCTCCGCCGCGCATCGCGCGGCGGCACGACGGCACGGGCGCGGTCGGCCGCGGCGGTCGCGTTTTGCTTTCGCGCGCGTCGCGTGCAATATTCTTACGCATTGTAATAATAGAAATAATTTTTCCTGCACTAAAAATCATTTTTTACTCTTGTCAGAAGTACCTCCTTGCAGAAAATTTTGATAACGAATAAAACTTTCGCCAAGACATAACTATTATTAAGATATCAAAATTTAAACAAATACAAAAAATTATACTGTGTATTTTACAATACAAAAATTTACAATACAAAATTTTACAATATAAAATTTTACAATACAAAAATTATTTTCTAATCCGTTTCGTTAAATATCTTTGCGTTAACTTAATTTAAATTATAACACAAAGCACTTATTGAATCTTTCTACGAGGTTTGCCCATAGTTACTCAGAAGTAATAAATTTTTTAAGGGAAATTTACTGTAACAATTAGATATTTAAATAATCTCGTACTTAAAAAAAAATACATTAAAAATATTATTAAAAGATAAAGTATTCAAAAATAAAAAAAATTTCTTTTTTTATAAAAAAAAAGATTTATCCTAAGTTATAAATAACGCTATCCAGATGTACAATCTTTTTGAAACCTAAGGCAAATAAGAGCAAACCGCCGAGCGAACAATATTAATTTTTATAGCGAATAATAAATAATAACACGTTTAATAACTTAAAACAAAATACAATACAAACGCTTTGGCCTTAGTTTAGATCCTCTTTATAGTAATATTTCACAATAATCTTAAATCGAATCGTTAACAACGCATAGATAAATATGAAATGTTATCATATTCGTAATACGTAGGTCAGCGGTAAAGATGTTAGAAAAGATTAAACATAAAGTAAATGCGGTCTTTTAAATAAAATAAAATGTTAGCTGCAATTCGTATAAGTTTTTTTATGTTAAATTTACTTACCAGACAGTGTAATATCAGTGTCATGATGATCTACCGTCTAGTTTCAGTAACGAAACAATGCTTATGAGTTAATATCAGTGTACGGACTGAAGGCCTAGACTTAAGCGTAAGCTGAAATAAGTACAGAGAAATATCATGAAGCATCATATAACAAAGTAACACTCGTAAATAAATAAAAATAAGTTAATGAATAAAACAGACTAAAGATGTCAATTGTGTGGAAGTTTTTCGACAATAGGAGAATAATCATTAGAAAGATTTTTTATTTACTAGCTTATTTATTTACTTTATATTTTTTATTTACTAATGTTATTTTGTTATATGATACTTCATGACATTTGTATGTACTCATTTCACCTTGCGCATCAGCTTAAGCCTTCAATCCGTGCACTGATCTTAACTCATAAGCATTGTTTCATCACTGAAACCAGACACGGTAGATTATCACGAGATAGATATTACACTGTCTGATAAGTGAATTTTACACCATTATGAAAAAACTTATACGAATTGCAGCTAACTTTTCAATTTCACTTTATTTAAAACGCAGCAGTTATCACGTAATTTACCTTATGTTCAACTTTTTCCAATAACTTTACCGCTGACCAATGTTTTATGAATACGATAACATTTCACTTTTATTTATGCGTCTAAACTAAGATAGAAACGTTTGTATTGAATTTTGTTTTAAGTTATTAAACGTGTTATTATTTATTATTCGCTATAAAAATTAATATTGATCGCTCGGCGGTTTGCTCTTATTTGCCTTAAGTTTCAAAAAGATTGTACATCTGGATAGCGTTATTTATAACTTAGGATAAATCTTTTTTTTATAAAAGAAGAAATATTTTTTATTTTTGAATACTTTATCTTTTAATAATATTTTTAATGTATTTTCTTTTAAGTACGAGATTATTTACATATCTAATTGTTACAGTAAATTTCCCTTAAAAAATTTATTACTTCTGAGTAACTACTTATGGGCAAACCTCGTAGAAAGATTCAATAAGTGCTTTGTGTTATAATTTAAATTAAGTTAACGCAAAGATATTTAACGAAACGGATTAGAAAATAATTTTTTATTGTAAAATTTTATATTGTAAAATTTTGTATTGTAAATTTTTGTATTTTAAAATACACAGTATAATTTTTTGTATTTCTTTAAATTTTGATATCTTAATAATAGTTATGTCTTGGCGAAATTTTTATCCGTTATCAAAATTTTCTGCAAGGAGGTACTTCTGACAAGAGTAAAAAGTGATTTTTAGTGCAGGAAAAATTATTTCTTTTATTACAATGCGTAAGAATATTGCACGCGACGCGCGCGAAAGCAAAACGCGACCGCCGCGGCCGACCGCGGCCGTGCCGTCGTGCCGCCGCGCGATGCGCGGCGGAGCGCTCACGCACACTATCAGGCGCGCGGCTCACCGACGTTCGCCCGGCTAAAGAACGACGCTGGTTGGACTAACTGTACTCAATGATTACGGCTTTGTCAAGCATTATAGAAAAAAGTGGTTCAGGACTTTTCGACTCCGTTTTTGACAAGGAATACCGCTATGTAGTTAGTGGGCGGTCTTTTAGTAACACCCTATATGTATGTATGTAATATGCATGACATGTAAAATGTTTGTAACGATTTTATGTTTTTTTATGATATAAAATATATATATATATAAAATAAATTGATTTGTGCATGCATATATATATATTAGAGTGGTCCTTAAAAAGGGTAATATCGAATTTTGACTGCTCGAACGGTTCGAAAGGCTCGAAATAAATTTAAAAAAATCTGTGCAAAAGCGCAGCTTTCTATCTCAATTTTAACACGTGCCGCAGAGCACTTGAATTTTCCTATTAAAATCAAATAACAAATGATTTTAGTATAAATGCAATAACAATCGGAAAAATTTGAAACTTGGTAATTCTCTTGCCTATAGTTGTACTTGTCTTCTGAAATTTTTATAGATTTTTATCTACATATTTCAGGTTGCTAGTGGTCGATGAAAATAATTTATTTTTATAATTTTTTAAGCAAATAGCAAATAATTTTAGTATGAATGCAATAACGATCGAAAAAATTTGAAACTTGACAATTCTCTTATCTATATAGTTGTACCTATCTCCTGAAATTTTTATAGATTTTTATCTACATATTTCAGGTTGCTAGTGGTCGATGAAAATAATTTTTTTTAATTTTTGAAAAATCAAAAAAATATTGTTTATTATCAGAAGATAGGTACAACTATAGGTAAGAGAATTGCCAAGTTTTAAATTTTTCCGATTGTTATTGCATTCATACTAAAATCATTTGCTATTTGCTTAAAAAATTGAAAAAATAAATTATTTTCATGGACCACTAGCAACCTGAAATATGTAGATAAAAATCTATAAAAATTTCAGAAGATAGGTACAACTATAGGTAAGAGAATTGTCAAGTTTCAAATTTTTCCGATCGTTATTGCATTCATGCGCTCTTGCACAGATTTTTTTCATTTATTTTGAGCCTTTCGAACCGTTCGAGCAGTCAAAATTCTAAATTACCCTTTTTAAGGACCACTCTAATATATATATATATGTATATATATATATATATATATATATATATTTATATTGTATATACAGGGTTTAATCGGGAAGTGTGACTGAATAGGGTTAAGTTCCGTCTATTACAGCCACTTTTCAGATCACTTTTTTATTTTATATATTTGAATTTCTAAAATAATATAAGGGTGTATTTTTTGTGTATTTTTGCTTATCTCTCTTTTTAAAAGTGTTTTTATTTTTTAAATCATATTTAGTTCTTATTTGTTTAATATAATTTTACTGCTGCGTTTTTTAAATTACGCATTATAATCAATATTTTGCTTTTCTAATTTGACTGAAAATGTAAGTAGTCTTCTCTTATTTTGAGGTGTAAATTAAAATAAAATAAAAAATAAAAATTATGCTTATTTTTCATTTTTAGTGTGTGTATATACCTATGGGATGAATATAGTTAACTTGCGATTATAGTGCATCATAAATAATAACGTGTAGAAATATTATCACGAGAGACAACATCTGCAATTATAATTTGATTGCGAACACGATGAAAAGGATTGACTTTCACATTTGTGCGTGCATATATATATATATATATATATATATATATATATATATATAAATATATATATATATATGCATGTAATATGCATGACATGTAAAATGCTTGTAACAATTTCATGTTTTTTTACGATACAAAATATATATACATAAAATATATTGATTTTTCAATTTTTTTATTAATTTTTAATTATACATACACATACACACACACACACAAATAGATTCTTCTTATTTTTCAAAATTATCTTTATTTTTGTTCATTCTTTACATAGGCATACATATACAAAAAAAATAAAAATAATATGATAGCCGGTTTTTGCTGCCATTATCTCTCAATATTTGCATCCGTGTGCTCACGTATTAGTGTTTGTACTTTGTACAATGGGGAGCAGAAATGAGTTCCGAGCTCGGTGCAGAGCGGTGTAGATGAGCGCGCTATCTCTAGGTGGGTTACCGACCTACTTACAGCCACGGTCGATAAAAGGTTCAAATGCAGAACCGCGAACGCGTAAAAATGGTCAGTCGCGCGTATTGCTCGCGCGTGCATTTGATGAAAAGAAACATTTTTAATAAAATTTTATACACACAATTAATATTTATTACATAAAATATAACAATCACAGGTGATTATGTTGTAATTATAATCACAGTCAGTCACGCTGTATTGCTCGCGCGTGCATTTGATTAAAAAAAACATTTTTAATACAATTAATATTTATTACATACAATATAACAATCATAGGTGATTATGTAATTATAATTATATTATGCATTTGTAACTATATTATTCCACCGACTAAGTATGTGTTTACCGGAATAATATAATTACAGATAATATGATAATTATAATTACAACATAATTCCCTATAATTATTCTATTGTATATGTAATGCATATGAATTACATATGTATACGTATGTAATACACATATATAATACATATATATATATAAAAAATTGTTTTGCAATATTTTATGATTTTTACGATGTCGCATTATTTTCAGTATCTTATTTATAAGTAAATAAAATATTAAAATTAAATTAAGTAAATTAAGGATTAATCGGATACGAAATCTATTTTGTAATATTTCATGAATTTATAGATTCTTCTAATTTCAACATTAAGTTTATAATGCGATTTTCATCCATTTTTGCTGTTTACAAAATGTAATTATCTATTTCCTAAAATTGAAATATCTTCTTATAAGAAGAAAATATTTTTATATGCAAGCGATGGTATCTCGTGTTTATGGTAATTGGATTTATTTTCTGCGAAAGAGGAAGCCATTTTTTATGTGCTATGGAAATTGTGAAGATCGAAATATATAAAGTCTGCAATATTATCACGTTACTGTTAGCCAATATTTTCACAAATATTATATTATTTTTATTATCTTTTTTATATACTAAATAAACGATTAATCGCGGATGGAAAGATATTTGTAACATAATATGTTGCCGAGATGTTTCGAGATGTTCCTTGTTTTAATATTTGGTGGTTCTGAAAAGAACCGATTGTTTTGCTTCGCCTTGGAGCGAATTGTAATAATCCGTCCAATAGCCATTTCTTTCGATAATATGATCTATCGTGCACTAACATATAGCGTTTTCGAATTTCGATGTTACAAATGTTACAAATATCTTTCCATCCGCGATTAATCGTTTATTTAGTATATAAAAAAGATAATAAAAATAATATAATATTTGTGAAAATATTGGCTAACAGTAACGTGATAATATTGCAGACTTTATATATTTCGATCTTCACAATTTCCATAGCACATAAAAAATGGCTTCCTCTTTCGCAGAAAATAAATCCAATTACCATAAACACGAGATACCATCGCTTGCATATAAAAATATTTTCTTCTTATAAGAAGATATTTCAATTTTAGGAAATAGATAATTACATTTTGTAAACAGCAAAAATGGATGAAAATCGCATTATAAACTTAATGTTGAAATTAGAAGAATCTATAAATTCATGAAATATTACAAAATAGATTTCGTATCCGATTAATCCTTAATTTACTTAATTTAATTTTAATATTTCATTTACTTATAAATAAGATACTGAAAATAATGCGACATCGTAAAAATCATAAAATATTGCAAAACAATTTTTTATATATATATGTATTATATATGTGTATTACATACGTATACATATGTAATTCATATGCATTACATATACAATAGAATAATTATAGGGAATTATGTTGTAATTATAATTATCATATTATCTGTAATTATATTATTCCGGTAAACACATACTTAGTCGGTGGAATAATATAGTTACAGATGCATAATATAATTATAATTACATAATCACCTATGATTGTTATATTGTATGTAATAAATATTAATTGTATTAAAAATGTTTTTTTTAATCAAATGCACGCGCGAGCAATACAGCGTGACTGACTGTGATTATAATTACAACATAATCACCTGTGATTGTTATATTTTATGTAATAAATATTAATTGTGTGTATAAAATTTTATTAAAAATGTTTCTTTTCATCAAATGCACGCGCGAGCAATACGCGCGACTGACCATTTTTACGCGTTCGCGGTTCTGCATTTGAACCTTTTATCGACCGTGGCTGTAAGTAGGTCGGTAACCCACCTAGAGATAGCGCGCTCATCTACACCGCTCTGCACCGAGCTCGGAACTCATTTCTGCTCCCCATTGTACAGTCGGTCGCAAAAAGGTTGCAACACTTTTTTTTGGATGGGTTTTGGAACGCAGAAATATTTTGAGACGGCGAACGACTCTCTAGGTGCGTTTAGTGAGTGAGTGGTTCAGACAGCTGTCAGCCTGACAGAAGACTATATACAGGGTATGCACATACTAAAAGATGAAACAAGACATCGCATTATAACGTCTTTTTGCAATAATTTTATTTAATAATAAAAAATATAAATGTAAGTAATATAAATAAAAATATACAATGTTATAGATATATTTTATTATATATATCTAGATATTATACTTATATATATAATATAAATACTTTTAATTTAATAATTTTATATAAATTTTTGAAATGATTTTGTAAAAGAAGTTTTGCGGAAGAGTTACGTTACTTTAATAACACTTGTAATAATCAATTAAAGAAAGTGTTTATTATATTATTATTATATATAACGTTTTATATAATGTCTTCACTAATTTTGTAATAATTAAAACTTTAAAAATCCGTTCTATACATATGTGTGCAACGACAATTAATATAATATTATTAATAATGTGACACACAAAGTTTACATAATTATTTTACTTAACAATTTTTAGGAAAAGATGCATAAACTTTTGCTTACTTGAGAAGATATATCTTCTCAAGAAGCGTAAGCAAAAGTTTATGCAACGTTATATATAATATAATATAATAAACACTTTCTTTAATTGATTATTACAAATTAAAATTATTGCAAATTAAAATTATTACAAATTAAAATTATTGTAAAAAGACGTTATAATACGATGTCTTGTTTCATCTTTTAGTATGTGCATACCCTGTATATAGTCTTCTGTCAGGCTGACAGTTGTCTGAACCACTCACTCACTAAACGCACCTAGAGAGTTGTTTGCCGTCTCAAAATATTTCTGCGTTCCAAAACCCATCCAAAAAAAAGTGTTGCAACCTTTTTGCGACCAACTGTACATGGACGTTACTACATATGCGATGTAAGAGAGATAAAGATGGAATGATGATCTCTTCTGTCAAGCAGTCAGTATGTTACCACGAAAATTTCCCCAGCTACTTAGATCTAGTGAGAACCGTAATAACAATATTTTAGCCAAAATATCGAATGAATCTTATTCCATTTAGGATATTCTTAATCAGTAAGTTCATCTTTAGTACGCTAAAGAGCCCGATTTTGCATTTTTGCTCTTAAAAATTTATAATAAATTAAATACGGACTCGCGGCTAAAGCCTTGTGTCCACGATCCGAGAACTCGGTCCGAGTTTCGGTTTAAGCCAATGAAACTGCTACCTTTCTGTAAGAACTGCAAGTTGATTGGCTTAAACCGAAACTCGGACCGAGTTCTCGGATCGTGGACACAAGGCTTAACCCAACCTTACCCGTTGCTAGCTGCCCATTCCCCCAAGTTTATTAAAAATTTTTATTCATACCTTTTTTTCATAAAATAGCTCTTTAGCGTACTACAGATGAGCTTACTGATTAAGAATATCCTAAATTGAATAAGATTCATTCGGTATTTTGGCTAAAATATTGTTTTAGCGAATCCGTAATTCCAGGCCGGCCGATAGACGTCTCCACCGTGTCTCCTGCCGACCCTTAAGCAATGTCTATGAAACAATCGTGATCTTGAGAACGAGCTTAAGTCCGTCTTGAAACTCAAGAAACATCTATGAATTCCGCCCTAGACGTCTATCCCCACCAAGCGATCAGAAGACAGAGAGAAGAAACCCCCCACGGCTATGTCTGCACCGTACATCTTCCGACGCGTGCTCTTACGGCAGGGGCCGGTCTATCTATATAAGTCTATGGCAGCTACAGAGCATGTGCATGCGGTCGCGGGGGCGGCGGGGCATGTCCTTAGTCCATTGAACTATAACCATACTGGAAGGAGCACTCCACTGTTTTCGAGCGGTCAGAGCTGTGTGAGTGAGATAGTTGAACGGGTACCGTGCTATCCTTGTCTAACTAACTGAAGCAATCACGTGACTTGAAATACTATCCACTCTGAAAACATTCACCTTCGTAAGCATAATATAAACTTTATTACCTGTGTAATGACACATACGGATTCTTATCTACTGTATTAAAACAAGTTTTTATGCAGCATTTTTTCCCCATTTTGGATCGCGCGCTGTATGTACATCTCACACGCACAGCACAACGCATGTAAGGATGTAAATACACATATATACGAATGTGTATGTGTACACACGTACATACGACGAGTCGCGACCATCGCGCGTCGCACGACACGAATAGATACAGCGTCTTTGTGTGCGTGTCGAGGCGAATGTTTTCAGTCATGGTGGTTTACGTTAGAAAGAGACAACACGGTACCCGTTCAACTATCCCTCTCTGACCGTGAGAAACCGTGGTGGGGGTATGGCAGTGCTCCTTCCAGTATGGTTATAGTTCAATGCCTTAGTCGCTACATCGCGTTGGTATGACAGGTTTCATAACCTGATAGTCGTCAACTTTAACTGTTAATATCTCGCTTCGCGGGGCAGAGCGACACTTTTTTCTGCCAGATTCGGTCGTTTTGAGCAAAAACGAATCGATTAAGCCTAATTTCATCGAAATCGGTGAGGAGTGAGCTCTCCTTCAGTATTACCAAATATTCAATTTGTCTGCTAACTCTACGGCGGTTATTCGTAGTCTTCAAGACCGTCTTAAGTAATGTCTTAAGACGCTAATATGGCTCTGTGATTGGTTTATGACATCTTAAGGTTATAAACTTAAGACGGCCTTAAATAACTATGAATACCGGCCTATGAATACTGGCCTTTATGTCTATTTTCCAACGCGCATGCGTGAAGAAAGTGGCGCTACGGGCGCTACTAACAACACTGGACATGTTCTGTGACTGGACAGTCCGGCACAGAACATCCGGACACTACGCGCACTACTGACTACAGTGACTACACGCTTCAGTATTATTCAGTGTTATTGAAGTACTTGCTATATTACGCATTTTGTTCAGACAAGGCAACTGGAGAAGCTGAGCAGTGAGAGATAGGCTCTTTCCCGTGATCTGTGAGCCCGTTACGCGAAATTCAGTGCCATGTGCTCCACCGACAACAGCGGGATGAACAACGGCATGCAGCGCGACGACGTCGGCGACGCGTTTGGGTCGTTCGGCAGGTATACACGAGACAGATTTCGCTTCCACTTGCGTCGCCAGGCACGCGCACACATTCGCGTCACCACACAAAACGAACCATTACACAAATCGCGAATCGTCGCAAGTGTCCGTATGTGTCCATATTGGATCTGTTTTCTATTGCTGAACTGACTGCACACTAGTTTAGAGTTTATCTTTTTCCTTCCAATGTGGAGTAAGAAAGATAAACTTTGAACTAGTGCAAATATGTATATATATATATATATATATATATATATATATATATATATATATATATATATATATATATATATATACATATTTGTACATATATATATATATATATATATATATATATATATATATATATATATATATATACATAATATATGTATGTACATATATACCATAATAATGGAACTTGATATTAGTATTGTAACAAAGGAAGATGTCGTTAGAGCGGATTACTCCTATCGTACGTGAGATATGGAGCAAGTCTGTTTGATACGGTTGATATAGTACGCAACGATTGTTCAATGACTACTCGAAGCAAGCTATTGCACAATGTACATTGAACAGATTAACTTTCATCGATTCATGAATCATGTGTAATTCCCAGCTTTAGATTAAAAACGAGTCATGTTAAAATAATGAAGGGTACGAGAGAGATGTAAAATTCAGACTTCTTAACTTCTGAACTAGTAACTTAAGCATATACTGGAAAACATATATGTATATGTATATGTTTCGGAATCTAATAGAGTTTTCCATTGGGAAAAACTCACAGCACTGAGTGCAATTTTATTGTTGTAATATAAAAATCAGTTCACATATTTTCAGTGTTTAATGTTCTACTGTGTTTAATTTGACAAATTTTTGCCAGTAGAACATTAAACACTCAAAATATATGAACTAATTTTTATATTACAACAATAAAATTACACTCAGTGCTGCGAGTTTTTCCCAATGGAAAACGCTATAATATGAAAAAGATTAAGTTAGAACATGTGGACCAACAAGACGAAATTCTTTTTACAGGGGCAGCACAGTTTCTGCTCCCAGTGTAGCACAATTGGCACAATTGGCACCTACTCAGCGTTATGCCACATACTATAAAATGAATCATTCCAAGCGTGGTGTAGCTCTCATCTTCAATCATGAATTTTTCACTGTCCCACATCTTAAACCTCGCCACGGTACAAATGTAGATTGTGAAAATTTAACCCTTACTCTGAAAAACCTTGGTTTTGAAGTGAACGACTTTCACAATTTGACTCACAAAGATGTAGTAAAACAATTGGAAAGAGGTAAGCTGCACTTCAAATTGCACATTCAGCATTTTTGTAAGAAACTTTTTTTAAGAGATTTGTCAAAAAGTATAAAGAAGACATCATATGTTTTATAGAAATATCACATGTAGGATATAACAGAAATATATCTAATAATAAGTAGTTATATATTACTTTTCACAGCTGCGGAAATGGATCATTCCGAACACGATTGCTTGGTGATAGCTGTGTTAAGTCACGGCGAACTTGGATTGCTATATGCTCATGATACTCCATATAAAGCAGATTCTCTATGGCATTATTTCACTGCCGATAAGTGCCAGAGTCTCACTGGCAAACCTAAGCTATTCTTTATACAAGCTTGCCAGGGTGATAAACTGGATCCAGGTGTTAATCTTAAAGAGCGTACTGAAACGGATGGGCATTCTTCAACATTTCGCATTCCTACTCAAGCGGACTTTCTCATTGCCTATTCAACCATCCCAGGTATTGTTATTTGTGCTATCTGAACATTAAATCATTATAGGAAGATAGTTAATATTCTGAGGGAGAGGCAAATTACCCCACTTTGCTACTCAAAAATGATTTTTAAAAATTGGTAGGTTATTATTCTTGGAGGAATACTAGCCGCGGATCGTGGTTTATGCAAGCATTGTGTATGGAATTACGCGAAAACGGCACTCGTTATGACTTACTGACTCTGCTGACATTTGTATGCCAACGCGTTGCCCTGGATTACGAGTCAAATACACCCGACAACATGGCAATGCATCAGCAGAAGCAAATTCCATGCATTACTACTATGCTGACGCGCTTGGTAAAATTCACGTCTAGTAATGGAGTTGTATAGCCTGTAGGGTAAAGAAAATTATTACATCGCATTTATGTATGTACCTATTTACGGTATACAGGCCATATCGTTTAGCAAGGCTGCAAATGGTGCAAGTATCAATTTTATTCATGCGCCGCAGTTTGCTAGTATGATTGCCGCGATTACATGCTAGACTTAGCATTTTACATATTTAATATAATTTTAAAATAATTTTATAAACTGTTCGTATTCCAGTGGAAGTATTGCATTTAAACTAACTATAACAGTATGAAATAATTCTTGGTTTTTTTTAAGGCAGATTTTTACAGATTTTTATACAGATATTTTTATTTCTTCTTTTGCTCACATTATTGCTCCTCCCATCTCTACCAGGAAAACATTAAACTGCCAGAATCCTTTTTTCACATTTTTAGTTTTTATATTCATAATCTCTTTACATGACAAAAAAACATCCTGTGTTGTGATAAAAATAGCATTTCAATCTTTTTTTAAACACATTTAACTTAATTACTTACTTACGATAAGCGCATCAAAGTAAAAATATCTGAACATTTGAAGGGAACTGCAGAAGCAAGTATCATGCTTGTGACATTCTCGTTTCGTACAATTAAGATATATGATAAGTACAAATAAAAGAGTTATCGACTGCAAAATATATGTTATATACAATATTCTTAATCATATTTTTCGTCAGTAATTCGTATAAATATATGATATTTATATGATAAAATTAGCTATTTCATATATATGTATATTACAGTAGCATTGATGTTACACACATATAAACAGGATATTTTTTAATTATATATTATAAAACGCATATATACATATATATACATACATGCATACATATATATATACATACAATACATAGTATATGTAATATAATGTATGATGTGACAGTCCTAATCTTTACGATTATGTACGTGTGTGTATGTGTATGTGTAGGATGAAGCATTTAAAGTGTTACAAACAACTATCCCTGAAAGTACGCGTCATAGCAAAAAATGTTTTAGATAAAAGTTATATGGTCTGTAGGGGGACAAATGGTAAAATCAATTTCCGAAAATTGTATTCAAAAATTGTGCGCGCGCGCGCGCACACACACATACGAACACGCACATATTTTATACCTGTCAGTAAAAGCAATGTGTGTGTGTATATTCTCTGCAATAATAGCCTGATAAACAAAACAATGTTCAACATTCAATTTTACAATGCATAACTGATCTGCCTGAGTAGTTGTGATTTAGCATAAATTGCAACCATGCAATGAATATTTGTTACAAAAACGTGAAGAAAGAAATATGAGATAAGTCGCATTGTAATTAGGCTGTTAAGATGCGTTACCTTGCCTGCAGGTACCGAGATCATCGGATATGCGTTGTGTGGCTAGATTAGGAGCACAATGTACTAGATAAGGATTTAAGAGGAACAGATCAATTAGTGTTACGGCGGAGATTGCTGTATTCGCAAGAGAAACGGTAACGAAATTTGCGAAACGTGATATAAAAGTCTTTCATAGTGAGAGTAATGGAATTTATATGCCTTATACACAATTGTTTGATAACTATGGTTAAACTATGTAAGACTACTAGCGTACGCATGACATGCATAACGCGCGCGCGCGCGTATATTTAGACATTTTTTATATTCAACGGTAGTTTCTGCGAATCGTGTTCTCATTTATTGTTCCTCGTATAGTAAGATATATGCAGTTTACCATACAAATGTATTTTGCAATGGGAACATCTTATCTAAATGACGTTACAAAGAGGTTGCTCAAAGATATAAGATGTCGTTGCAAAATATAAGATTGCACAATGTTTTGCATTGTGCGTTGTGATAAGTGTGTGCTAATAGCCACTACGTATGCCACATGAATCTGTTTGGAAATTGCACTTTTCGGAATCAATGTTACCGGAGTATTGAAGCAATTTTGCAGCATCTTTATACACATAGATTTAGTGATATTTTGTGTGCTTTGTATCGTATATATTTGTAATATCTTTCTATACACGAACTTGTATACAAATTTACACAATAAATTGATAAGATATAACGTATAAATGTTGTAACGTGCTGCAATAATGCATTATAATTATTTTAATATACTAGTTACATGTCAGGATACCTGATACTTTTCTTTATGGAGACATTTAGTTGAATAATTTATTTTTTATATTACATATATATTATGAATTTACAAGTTTATTTTAATAATATGTATCATTAATAATGTTTATAAAACTGAAGTTACTCTCGCGTTTTTTCCGAGTTTGAAAATAAAAATCTAACGGTATAAAGCATTTTCGTACAAAAGATATTAATTTAAAACGTGTAGAGTTAAGCAATGCTGATTTATTAAAACACAATATTTAAGATATTACTTATCTAAAAGTCTATCTGTAACAGTTTTTATCTTGATATAACTCGCATTTTTACAGCCATTTACAACTTTTCATTCATAGTACATTATATATGGTCCTCTTTAACAAAAATTATAGATCCTGCTATTGAGGCACTTGACCAGGAATGTTGATTATCGTCATGTTATTTGATAATCGTTGCGATCTTTCTGGCGCTGTATACGGACGGATTAGCGTAACTTTATTTACGTAACTTTCACTAGGACTGATATTTAGATTCAACGGATCCAATATTGTAGTCACAGTTTGTGTACTTTTCTCTCCAGCGAGAGTTTCTACATTAGGCGTAAGATTTCGTGAAAGATTTTCGCATTCAATAGTTGATTGCTCAACTGGAAGAGGGGCAGTCTTATTTCTCTTTGCAAAAACTTTTATAATGCTTCTCCTTTCATTGGTACCTATAAAAATATTTTATATTAATTTAGAATGTTATATATTTGTTTGATTAACATAGGTACACGTACCATTGCACGATTTACTTATTAAAGCTTCATCCTGAAATTTTAGAAGAAAATATATGAATTTTAGGAGAAAATATCAGTGATCGATAATAAGAAATTGGGCGCGTTCAGCGGACACAACTGTTGTACAACTGTTGAGTTCGTCTTATCAACATTCTGCGTTGATTGGTTGGTTCTGAAAGTAAGAGCCAATCACGTTCGACTGCTACTGAGCGGCTGTGTCCGCTGAACGCGCCCATTTATATTGGGAGATTTGTCATCACATTTCTAAGATAACAAACATAAAAAACGACCATATATAATTAAATATATTGTGCACCTTTGCCGCCAAAAGATCTTTAATGGGTTTGAAGGGATTGGAGTGTATAGATACTTTTGATGGTGTATTTGACACAGCAGACTGTGTACGTTGAACGCTTTTATGTTGACAATTCTGTGATTGTTTGACTCTGCTGTTCAGAACAGCATAATTCTTCACTATGATATCCAACAACCATCTACAAGAGAATAAATTCTGATCATCAATATGGAAGTATATGCCGTTAAAATCTTATTTCGTGCACGTATCTAAACCTTCTTAATAGTAATTCTAAGCTTACTTGTATCCATCTTTTATGCCCGCAGTGCTACTCTTGGATTGTCCCTTGTCATAAATGCAGGAGCACGTTTCTACTCTTGTCGGACATCTCATGGCATTGGCTGCACGCTCTACGTCCAAATTTTCAACCACATCCAGCTCGTCGATAGCTTCATTCAGATCTTGTTTGTTGGCGAGTCTATGCATACATTACGAAAATCTGGATGAGATTTGTACCGGCGCTACCATGCAGCTTATCAACATCCTTGATCATTATATGCACACAAATGACCTAATCTGCTTTTCGTATGTGCGCAAGCAAAAGTGTGCAGAGACATAACTTCAGAGATCCCTTACAACAATATTGGTTTCGTTGAGATATGCTCGTGTGTGATTAATTCGTTAAATACGACTTTATTCTCTGCAAGACGGAAAATATCACTAGCGTCCACCACGTATATAAGACCATGTATCTAAAAGACGTCAATTGAGACATTAAGAGATATTAAAGTTGCTGTTTGCCGTTAGCAATGTTAGCATAGATGTAGCACTCAATCATCTAATATTTTAATCGTAACATTTAATTATGACTCGTTTTCCGTTTAGAAAATCTGCGCAAATTACTTACGTCGTTGTAATATTTAGGCCACAACGCTCTAATCTGGGAGCTGCCTCCGAGATCATATATCTTTACGGAATATGACTTGTGTTTTAGGGATACCGTCCGGAATCCTACTGTGGGCAGCACCTTCTGATCTGAATCTAAAAAGAAAAAATATATATATTGTACGACAAAATTGATGCCATACAGCGTTAAGGGGATCCTAAACCGAAGGCCGAACTCCGACGATGTCGCTGTTTTACCGACAAAATTCTATATCTGTCCTTGTATAGACAATGATAATAGACAAGGATAGACAAGGTTATAGGTTATATTGCGTTCATTACAATTAATCTTTTTTTGTAGGCTTTTATTCTTAGTTCCAATTGCACGATATTGTTCTTACATGTTGTCCCTAGGTCATGCCGGTCTAATTTTGTGGATATTTATCGTGGAATTTTTGTACAAAGCAAATATATTGTCATCATGTATACCAAAAATTAATAAAAATATTAATTTTTTTTGTTTTTGACATAAATTCGACCACCATGACCTAGATTTTGATGCGTACTTTAATTCTATACAAAAATTTTGCATTTCTATAAAGCCAATTAAAAGATTTTCTAAGAAAAAAACCGGTATTACAGACGGCTTTAGGATCCCCTTAAGCTCCATTATCAGGAAAATTTCCACTTAGCGTTAAATCTGTTAATTCTTGAAAAATTTACCTCCACTAATGTGATTCAGTATCATGGACTTTCCAGCACTGTCCAGTCCAATAATGAGCAGGACGATGGTCCTGAAATCGTGAAAGACAAATGTAAACAAAAGGATGTAATCTCTCTCTCCCCCTCCCTTTATATCCCGGTATGCATTCTTCGTTTATGAATATATATAATGCGTACTTCTCTGCGGTACGGTTCCTTCGCAGCCTCCTCAGTATACTTCTGATGCAATTACCCATCGCGGAAAGAGAGAGAGAAAATCGCAATCCCATGCTTCCCGGTTTTAATCGCGCTCCGGTAGCCTTCTGTCATTCATCGCGTCATTCAGTCCCGACCACAGAACATGTCCCGACTGTGACTGGTCACTGGTCCGCGTCCATGGTGGAAAGAATACATGGTGTGCGCAAAACTCGTAAACCACGCCCCTTTTCAGCCTTTGGCGCACGAAAAAACACAGGGCAGGCAACTTCGAAAAACAAAATGTTTAGCTTTGAAAGTTTGGTACGATTGGTGTCTAAACATCCTTCTCGCACTCTCTCTGGTTATTCTCTTCTATGACTATAATAAGTTTCCACCGAGGGTTCGAACGGTTCGAACCATCTCCTAGAAGTTAGCCGGACAACTTCGACTTTTTACATTTTTTTTATTACGAATCGATTGTTAGTCGTTTGTTATTGATTGTTAGACTAATTAGAACGTTTGTTAGTTAATAGTTTTTACGTAATCACGAAAATAATTTTTAGTGTTAATTTAGCCGGTAAATATAGAAATCTTTAAAATTTTCGGTTCAAACCGGGGTCAATCGATGCGGAATCGTTTCTTAGTTCCGAATATACTAATTAAAACGTTTGTTAGATCACGGTTTCCCTTAAAAACGCAAAAAACTGTATATCGTTTAGCTGCCGGAGAGTGGGGGTGAGACGTAGAATATGTGGTGGTTTCGGAACGCATTTCTCCGAATTGCCCGATACGTAATAGTTCATCAAAACGAGAAACGTGCTTAAACTATATTGAACTATATTATCAATTTATTTATCACATGCTTGTGTCTAATACCTGGCTACATTTCACGTGTAAAAATATAGGTAAGTGTAAAATGCAAATTGAATTCTGATCTTATTAAAAAGTATTCTTGCAATAAAAGAGATATAGATTACAAAAGTAGAGGTAACCTAAAGTTGTATTTGAACAATTACATCAAATTATAGATGTATGAAATATATAAATAAACTTATATTGTATGTACAAGCAGATATAAGTAATTTTGTGATCGTACGGAAACTCGCAGTTCAAACTAACTATAAAATTGTTTGCAGATGCTTGCTGTCATTCAGATACATCTTTATCAGATACATCTTTATCAGATACATCTTTATCAGATACATCTTTATCCTACTTAAATCATCATAAGAGGTAGACGTTCCTCTTAAGTTTAATCTATCTAATGAAACCCGATAAAGCTGCATAATTCGATAAGAGATAGACATTCCTCTTATGCTAATCTGTCTAGTGAGACTCGATATGATTTGTACAAGATTAAGTAGCTTCGCTAAAGCTTCTCTAACTTACTTGGAAGTGCATGAGGTATTCCACTGCTTTCCTACCTCTTTGATCTGTATTCACAATGACAGCAAGCATCTGCAAACAATTTTATAGTTAGTTTGAACTGCGAGTTTCCGTACGATCACAAAATTACTTATATCTACTTGTACATACAATATAAGTTTATTTATATATTTCATACATCTATAATTTGATGTAATTGTTCAAATACAACTTTAGGTTACCTCTACTTTTGTAATCTATATCTCTTTTATTGCAAGAATACTTTTTAATAAGATCAGAATTAAATTTGCAGGTAATTATTCAGTTTAGCGTCCTCACCCCCGATTTTGATGAAATTAGGCTTAATCGATTCGTTTTTGCGCAAAACGGAAGAATCTGGCAGAAAAAAGCGTCGCTCTGACCCACGAAGCGAGATATTTAGCGTTAAAGTTGACGACTCTCAGGTTAGAATTCCTGTCATACCGACGAGACGTAGCGACTGGCAGCGACATGAACATGCTCCGCGGGGGCATATGCGCATGCTCTGTGGTCACATGAGTATGCTCAGATTGCTCAGTGGCCGTACGCGCATGCAAAGTACGCGGATTTCAAACGTATGTATACTTATAATGTATTATTTGAATTTTAATAATAAATAAATATAATTATGTATTAAATCTTCGCCTTACTAAATAGATGAGTCTACATTATACTAAAAATAGATACAGAAAAGATTAGCAAGACCCCTACGCAAGGTAGGGCGTTGCCTTTCTCTCCACAACCACCCTCCCGGCCAACGCCCGATTCACGACAATTTTTTCTACCAGATTAAGTCTTGTTTTCGTAATAGATGTTGCTTTTGCAATAGAAAAGTGTTATATCAAAGTCGGGGGGGCTCCGCCTCCCTACCCCCGCCGGGGGGCTTCGCCCCCCTGGACCCCCCATTGGGAACTTCACCTAGACCTCGCTTTACAACTTAGTATGTAGTACGTGTAAGCGAAACTCCCAATGGGGGGTCCAGGGGGGCGAAGCCCCCCGGCGGGGGTAGGGGGGCGGAGCCCCCTGAAAGGGGGTCCAGGGGGCGAAGCCCCCGGCCAGGGGGGTTCGGGGGGGGCGGAGCCCCCCCGACTTTGATATAACACTTTTCTATTGCAAAAGCAACATCTATTACAAAAACAAAACTTCATCTGGTACAAAAAACTGTCGCGAAACAGGCGTTGGCAAAAAGGGTGGTTGTAGGGAGAGGGGCAATGCCCTACCTTGCGTAGAGGTCTTGCTAATCTTTTCTGTATCTATTTTTAGTATATTGTAGACTCATCTGTTTAGTAAGGCGAAGATTTAATACATAATTATATTTATTTATTATTAAAATTCAAGTAATACATTATAAGTATACATACGTTTGAAATTCGCGCACTTTTGTATGCGCGTGCGGTCACCGACATGCGCATGTGGCCACAGAGCTAACAGAGCATGCGCAAGTGGCCGCAGGGCATGGTTAATAGTCGCTACATCTCGTCGGTATGACTAAGTTTCCACCGAGGGTTCGAACTGGGTCAGAATCGGGTTAGAGTCGGGTCAGAGTTGGGTTGACTTGCCTGTTTTCATCGAACCAGTATTACAACTCGATTCTGACCCGACTCTGACCCAGTACGAACCCTCGGTGGAAACTTAGTCTATGACAGGAATCCTAACCTGAGAGTCGTCAACTTTAACGCTAAATATCTCGCTTCGTGGGGCAGAGCGACGCTTTTTTCTGCCAGATTCTTTCGTTTTGCGCAAAAACGAATCGACTAAGCCTAATTTAATCGAAATCGGGGGTGAGGACGCTAAACTAAATAATTACCAATTTGCATTTTACACTTACCTATATTTTTACACGTGAAATGTAGCCAGGTATTAGACACAAGCATCTGATAAATAAATTGATAATATAGTTTAATATAGTTTAAGCACGTTTCTCGTTTTGATGAACTATTACGTATCGGGCAATTCGGACAAATGCGTTCCGAAACCACCACATATTCTACGTCTCACCCCCACTCTCCGGCAGCTAAACGATATACAGTTTTTTGCGTTTTTAAGGGAAACCGTGATCTAACAAACGTTTTAATTAGTATATTCGGAACTAACAAACGATTCCGCATCGATTGACCCTGGTTTGAACCGAAAATTGTAAAGATTTCTATATTTACCGGCTAAATTAACACTAAAAATTATTTTCGTGATTATGTAAAAACTATTAACTAACAAACGTTCTAATTAGTCTAACAATCAATAACAAACGACTAACAATCGATTCGTAATAAAAAAAATGTAAAAAGTCGAAGTTGTCCGGCTAACTTCTAGGAGATCCCGGTTCGAACCCTCGGTGGAAACTTAGGGCGGAATTCATAGATGTTTCTTGAGTTTCAAGACGGACTTAAGGCTCCTGGATACTCAGCCGAGAACTCCGCGTTGACGGTGGCGACATCGGAAGAATCGGTAGAAATAAGAACTATAAGGCGAGAAAATAGCCATATTCGTGGAAAGTGACATGTTGACAAGCCTATTTTGTTGTGCGTGCCATTTCCTTATTATTCGCTCTGTACTTGTGCTCTAACGTTTGACGTATTCGTGAAAGTCGTAAAATTTACCGAAAAGTAAGATTTGCTTGAGGAAGGAACATTTTCACCTCTTTTCGATAGTCGTAAAACGGCTGTTTTTCCGTATATTTAGGCTTCGTTTTATGGCTGTTTGTTTATTGTCGTAGGAAAAGGATAGTTTTCGGTAAATTTTGGAAGTGTTCTGAAACGATCTAAAGTGATGTTTTATTGAAATGTCTTTTTATTTGAAAATGGCACGCACAACAAAATTGGGTGTTTTCCTCGCCTCGGTAGTAAGAATTCAATATGGCCGCGGTGACTATCCAGGAGCCTTAAGCTCGTTCTCAAGATCACGATTGTTTCATAGACATTGCTTAAGACCGAATTAAAAGCTGGAACTTGAGACCATGCTTAGATAAGCAAATATCGTTTCATAATCAAATCTTAAGTGCGACTTGACATTATTAGATGCACAGTTATTGCTTAAGCCGTATCTTAAGCCAATCTTAGTCAAGTCCAGTAAATTGTTGACTTAAGACAATTTTGAAATAAAAAGTTTGTTTTCTATTGCTGCATTGGTTGCGCACATACAAAATTCTCACGGTTTATTTATGTACAATTTTTGAACTAATGCAGTCAGCGATAGAAAACAAACCTAAAAACTGTTGTTGTGACATATTACGGATTTGTATCGCATTTGACAGGTGATATGTAGAATTAATTTATAACAAATTTTTGACATTATTTTGTTAATAATATATACAAAAGTGCTTATTAAAAGACCTGAAAATTACTCGAAAAGTTGTCAGTTATATAACGTTTATAGGTCTAATTTATATATATACACACAATTAAGATACTACTAATTATTTATTATTATATACTTTAGATAAAGGCATCTGGGATTGAACATATTGGGCGCATTTGATATTAATTTATTTGATATTAATTTATTTGATATTCTGAATCTCTTCTTCGGATGAAGAAAACGATAATATTGGCACAATACGTGAAAAACGATATGTACGAGATGCAATTAATCCATTTACAGTACTTTTTCAATTGTTGTACGTCCCTCTGTAATGTAAAACATTACATATTACAAAAAATTCATTAGCTGTATTATAAAAATAAAATAAAATATATAAAATAAATTTAATACCTTAGTATATACTAATCAAAGAAGAGTTGTTATATTCTTCTGTAATAATCGACCAAGCCTCTGATTTCTCTATTCTCTTTCAGCGAGAAGGAATTTGTACCTTTTGCTTCAACAAGTTTATACTTTTTCAATATCTCCAAGAATACCTGCTTTTCCGAATCGGAATATACACTTCTAATAAGCGTTGTCATTAAAAAAATTATGTTTTTTAAATAAAAACAACAAAATAATATGAATATGAAGAATTTTCACATAAATAGATAAGGTTATGTGTTTTTTTGTTTATAAATTTACATAAACATTGAGTAAAAGTAACATTATATCAATGTAATAATTTTTTACTCAACAATGTCATGTTATGTATAACGTGTTATATTTATGCATTGTTGAGAATGTTAAGTTGGAAATAATAAAATAGATGCAATTGTTACTGTTACATGATGTTTATTGGAATTCTACTTTTACTCAATTATAGATATATTATTACGATTAACTTTACCTATATATATTATCACTCCAGGGCAGGCAGGTATTACGAAATTATTCAGCTTTCCGATCAGAATATTCCAAATTTTTATTAATATTTCACTTTCTGCTTTTATACATAACCTTGCGTTGTGAAGAGAAAAGAAAAGTTCCACTGCAGCATTATCTACATACTTGTAGACCTTCAATATTATTGGTTAAGCTGGTAAGAATCCCGAACATTTCCGAAGCTGAGAGCTCAAGCATGAACTTTGTTAAGGCGGTCTTAAGCTCAAACTCGAGTTTTCAAGACCCATCTGTGCATGTAGGACAATCTTAAGAGGATCTTGGGTCTTAAGTCAACTTGGCTAAGATTGTGCTTAAGACAGGTTTCAAGAAACGTCTATGAATTCCGCCCTTAGTCATACCGCCGTAGAGTTAGCAGACAAATTGAATATTTTTGAATTATTCTTTTTCATATAATTTGGAAATTATTTGGGGAAGTTTGGGAAAATTGTTTAAACATTTGGGAAAGAATAGATTTTTTGTTATTAACAAAATTTATCGAGCGTCAAGTTAGCAGATAGCAACTATGTTTAATGTTTATTATAAATGGAATTGATTGGAAATCATTTGGGGATGACATCTTCATTGTAATTTTTATTTGGGAAAGCTTTGTATTCAAAATAAAAATAAAAATAAATTTAGGTCTCTGTTCTTTTTCGCTGCACTTCTGCACTAGTACAACAAATGAACTTATTGCATTCACATGTGTAGCGAAAAAGAACAGACCATTATCGGCAGTAGTGTGAAAATTACATATTTTTCGGAGGAGCAGCGAGTTAAGGCCATCACACACAAAATGCATAACGTCGCATAAGCATAGCATAAAGCCCGTGTCACACTACGTATTGCGGACGCGGATCGGACTGAGATTGTGGATCGCGGATCGGAATTCAGCCAATCACAGACGAGCTGCTCGTCTGTGATTGGCTGAATTCCCATCCGCGATCCGCAATCTCAATCCGATCCGCGTCCGCAATACGTAGTGTGACACGGGCTTTATGCTATGCTTATGCGACGTTATGCATTTTGTGTGTGATGGCCTTAACTCGCTGCTCCTCCGAAAAATATGTAATTTTCACACTACTGCCGATAATGGTCTGTTCTTTTTCGCTACACATGTGAATGCAATAAGTTCATTTGTTGTACTAGTGCAGAAGTGCAGCGAAAAAGAACAGAGACCTAAATTTATTTTTATTTTTATTTTGAATACAAAGCTTTCCCAAATAAAAATTACAATAAAGATGTCATCCCCAAATGATTTCCAATCAATTCCATTTATAATAAACATTAAACATAGTTGCTATCTGCTAACTTGACGCTCGATAAATTTTGTTAATAACAAAAAATCTATTCTTTCCCAAATGTTTAAACAATTTTCCCAAACTTCCCCAAATAATTTCCAAATTATATGAAAAAGAATAATTCAAAAATATTCAATTGCTGCTCGTCTGTGATTGGCTGAATTCCCATCCGCGATCCGCAATCTCAATCCGATCCGCGTCCGCAATATGTAGTCTGACACGGGCTTAAGACCGCTGGACCAATGAGCATCTTATGTAAATTAATATGGCGACTTTATGCTGGATGCTCATTGGTCCAGCGGTCTTATGCTATGCTTATGCTACGCTATGCATTTTGTGTGTGATGGCCTATACTTACGTCGAGACCGTCGAGTAGACCTCGACATAACAACGTTCATTAACAGACAGCATATGCACAGCATATGAAAATAAAATGGTCAAATCAACGATCATCGACACAAAGTCTCATAATAGTAGCAATGGTGAGAAAGAAAATGCGTTTGCTCCTATGACCTCCTAGCATTGACGTCAAGCTTGATGTCATAGGAGCAAACGCATTTTCTTTCTCACCATCGCTACTATGGGACTTTGTGTCGATGATCGTTGATTTGACCATTTTATTTTCATATGCTGTGCATATGCTGTCTGTTAATGAAAACGTTGTCATGTCGAGGTCTACTCGACGGTCTCGACGTAAGTAACTCGCTGCTCCTCCGAGAAATATGTAATTTTCACACTACTGCCAATAATGGTCTGTTCTTTTTCGCTACACATGTGAAATAGTGCAATAAGTTCATTTGTTGTACTAGTGCAAAAGTGCAGCGAAAAAGAACAGAGACCTAAATTTATTTTTATTTTTATTTTAAATACAAAGCCCCAAATAAAAATTACAATAAAGATGTCATGCCCAAATGATTTCCAATCGATTCCATTTATAATAAACATTAAACATAGTTGCTATGTGCTAACTTGACGCTCGATAAATTTTGTTAATAACAAAAAATCTATTTTTTCCCAAATGTTTAAACAATTTTCCCAAACTTCCCCAAATGATTCCCAAATTATATGAAAAAGAATAATTCAAAAATATTCAATTTGCTGCTAACTCTACGGCGGTCTTAAAGCCTTGTGTCCACGATGCTAGAACTGTGTCCGAGTTTTGGTTTAAGCCAATGAAACTGCTACTTTTCTGTAAGAGCTGCAAGTTGATTGGCTTAAACCGAAACTCGGACGCAGTTCTAGCATCGTGGACACAAGGCTTAAGCCTTGTGTCCACGATTCGAGAACTCGGTCCGAGTTTCGGTTTAAGCCAATGAAACTGCTACCTTTCTGTAAGAGCTGCAAGTTGATTGGCTTAAACCGAAACTCGGACCGAGTTCTCGGATCGTGGACACAAGGCTTTAGTCATTTAGACCCTACCTTAAAATTTTGTTGGGTAGAGTTGACTAGAGCCCTAGACAATCAGAGAAGCGACATTGAAATCGATAGTAGGGACCCTCTAGTAAGGGATGAGCAAACACGCCGGATACGCCGCCATTTGAGGGACCGAAGCAATCGCAGCGCGATGTTTCAAACTGTGCTCGCAGCAATAAGTACTTTGAAAACAATAACTATACAAATAAAGAATAAAGGAATTCAATGAGAACAAAATATGTATTTGTTTTAAACAGATACAATACAATACAAAAGTGACATTTGAATGTTTATTATAAATATTTAACCTTAAATAATAGGTATATTTATATCGTATATTCGGAAATAACTTAAATGATTGTAATAATTATGTATATTATTTTTATAAATATGTTTGTATCATTATATTAAAATAAATAAATAATAAATTAGGGCTTACAAGGACAAATAAAAAATAGCTTTAAAATTATAATACTTAAAACTTACATCGCATAATACAGGATATTTTTGTTGAGGACAGCCAACATTATCTATCCACTTTTTTCTTCGGGAAGGAGATCGTGGAAAATTAAACAGTTTGTGACCATTTCTGGTATTATTACGGCAATTACGAGCAGTGCACGTTCGCATTGCAATTGTGTGTATTATTAATCAACTACTTATATCGTAAAAGTAAACAGATCAACGAGCTCAATCGGACGATAATATAAAATAAAGGCCGATTGCTGCTGAATGCAACTGTCAATTGTCAATTGTTTGTGGCCGGTACTCATAGTCAGATTTATATATACATACAAAAGCTTAGCGCGCCCGTTTTGAAACACGGAAGTGTACCTCCAATGGCGGCGACCAATCCGCAGCCAGTTGACCTGTTTGCTCATCCCTTACTAGGGCTGCGTTCGGGGAGCGCGCTTTTAGCGCTTTTACATCATTCTATCCTTGTTTTACGTATAATGAATAATAAAGATAGAATGATACAATAGCGCTGAAAGCGTGCTCCGCGAATGCAGCCTAGAGGGTCCCTAATCGATAGGTGCGATATCTTGCGATATATCGGAGAGCCGCCATCTTGTTTCTCTACATTTGACAGGAGAATCTGAGCAGAAGACGTCAAAGGGTGCTTTCCAATTGCAATATCCCTAGACACTTTCGTGCACACGGTGACACAAGTTGTGTTCCAATTGCCGTAATCGTCGACACAACGCTACACATCCGTACTCGCCCGAGGGCTACTAGTCGGCTGTGTAAGCTTGTGTTTTCTAGTGACATTTAACTAGCCATGGCGGCTATGCCGGCTATAAACGAGTGGCCGGCATGTTCAGCACATGTTCTTCTCTGGACTTAACAAAAGGCGGAATAAGACGGAAAAATTTTTAGAAGAGATTTAGAAGATAAGATGGACAAAAGAAGTATCAAGACTATCATTGAAGTAAGTAATTAAATTATCTTATATCACGATAATGAATTTTTGTTACGCATTTTTTATTTATATTTAATAAATAAAATAAAGTTAATATTCTATTCTTTTGTATATTTGGAGGTTATTTATATTATTGCTGGTTCAACTTTTATTTATATATTGATATATTGCAATACATATACATATACAATAATTTTGTTTTGAATTATTTACAGCCTGGTTACATGACTTTTACATGTGCAGCATGTTTTTCACTTCTGCCGAATGGGGAAGAATTGTCTCAACATAAGTGCTTTGATGGAAAGGCTATTTATTCGGATGATGGCATGCTGTATTGTTTGAGTGATGATAACGTTTCAAATGAACAAACTTTGAATGAAGATCATGATGATACCAACGTAGAAGGAGAGCCGTATACCCCTCAATTGAAACATACTACTCCACTTAAAAAGCCTAACAAGAATGGTAAATTATTTCTATTTGATTAATTATTATACTCATGGGAGATTTATTTCCTAGCTGCTTCAAAGATTTGTTTTATAAATTTAGAGGTTGTTTTACGCAAATAGTATGGCACATTAAAAATGGACAAATAGGATACAAAATTTATTATATACTAATTTATTAAAACAAATTCTAGAGCTGACATAAAAAATAATTTATTCTTCACAGATTTGCAAATATGATTTGATCACTGATATACATATCGTTTTGCCATTGCAGTTGCTATATGGACAGACAGCAGCACGCTAGCATTACTTACCTGTTACGAAGCGAAAAAGGAAGATCTTGATCATCCTATTAAAAGAGGAAAAGTATGGGCATCAATAGCTGATGAACTTTCAGAGCTTGGTTATAAGGTACTAATAAAAACTCGCTTTCCCAAAAATTTATAAAACATTTTTTATGATCCTACTAAATATATATTAGAGATCTTCTGTTTCTATGCTATATGTATACATTGCTGCAAAAATATCTTTCCAGTCTTCATATGAATGTGTCTTTTGGCATTTAATTTGTATGGAAATGTAATAACATATAAATTTTATCTTAGGCATCCCTAATTGATTTTGTCACTTGCCTAGGGTAAATTATTCTAAATTGCACATATTTTTTGATATCTGTTTTGTTTATTTCATGCCTCACATCCGAAAGTGCATATATATTATACACCGAGGTATGAAATTCAAAACATAGATATCGAAATGCATTTGCAATTTAGAAAAATGTACTCTGGGCAAGTGGCGGGATACTCAGATACGTACATATCTTTGTTAATTTTGATTATATTTTGAAATTGTAGTTTTCCGGAGAACAAGTGAGATGGAAATTTAATACGCTTACGCGAAAATATAAAGACTGTGTCGATAACAGTAAAAGAACTGGTACTGGTGCCATGACATTTAAATTTTTTGACCATATGGAAAATATTTTTGGTGATCGGAGGACGAGGTACAAGGTCAAAGTACAGTATCATCAACCTTCGCTAAGAAGAATCCAAAATCGAAATCATCAACTACGCTGTCAACATTCATGGTGCAAGATGATACACCAATTTCATCACCGAGCACATCAAGCACTACAAGTACCAACAGTGCTAAAAAACGAATTTATGAAGCTCCATCAAAATCACATAAATTTAGTAATAATAAGCAAGCTCTTGAAAAAGTGGCATCGTCAGATACAGAAACAAGTGTATGTTCCACGTCTGTAAGCAACGCACAAAAGAGAAAGCGCCCTCAACATGGCTCAGGGAGCAGGACAGCAGCAAGTAAAATGGAACTGGAAAAACAGTGGTTACAGCATTTGAACAATTTAGCAGATAGAGATAAAATAAAAAAAGAAAAACAGGAAGCTTACGAGAAAAGAAAAGCAGAAAAAGTGCAGATGAAAAAGAAATTGATAGCATTAAAAGAAAGACAGTTAGATATAAAACAAAACATTGCTGAACGTAAGCAGGAGGAAGCAGCAGAATGGCACCAAGAGAAATTAAACATTGAAAAACAGAAATGTCGGTTGCTTAGAGAGCTAATGGAAACTCGTACTTTGTCTAGTAGTAAGAGATTCAAGACTGAAACAGATAGTTCATATGAGAACTGAAAAGTGTGATAGTCGCGTATATTTTTTATTGTTGTTTCGTTTTTAAAGTAAATTTTATTAAATATTAAATAAGTATGTTAACATTTATCGCTATAGTCTTTAGACGAATATTTAACGCATAATTGCTTTATTGAAAATAAGTACATGTATGTATGCCTCCGTAGTGGAGTTTTTTCCCTGTTAAAGGGAAGTGTTTAAGATCCTGAGGATTAATAGTTTACTGGTTAAGAATCCGAATGATTCAATACCAGATGGGCTTAAATCCGTGTAGGATCTGTGTTTACCTGTAGGAGGGCGACTCTTCCCCCGAGAGTCCCCCCCCCTGTTACTTTTTTGTTCTTGTCTGCTCTGAAGACCTTTATTTTTTTTCATATAAAATGTACTGAAATATATATTTTATCTCATATAAGTAAACTATTAAAATATTCTAAATTAGATTAACATTACATATTTTAATTAATATAAATACTGAAGTTTACCATATCATTTATTGCAATAAATGTGACAAAGTAATTAATGTTGCAGAAGTGTAAGTCATTAGACATAATCTACAAAGTTCCTTCAGATACTGAACATTTAATTTTATATAGATGTTTGTAAAGGCTGTGGTAGAAATAAAAATACCATGTTTATCAAAATATACGAATTTTTATTTTTTCTTAGTTATATTACAAAGTAAATAGAAAAGTTATAAAATATGCGAAATCTTTAACTATTCTGGAAACAGCTCGCGGAACATCTGCATTCTTCGATCTATTATTTCATTCCTATTTCTATTGACGTGTACATTATTAATTTCGTAATTGTCATCCGCGGCATTATCCACAAGAAAGTCATTAATATCATCAGCAAAGAATTCGTTCTCATCATTTTCTTTTATAGCAATGTTATGCATAATACAAGCGGCTGTAATTAATTTTGGAATGAATTGAATATCAAGTAATTCTAAAAATCTCAAACGACGGAAACGTCCTTTCAAGTAGCCAAACGCTCTCTCTATTGCCATCCGTGTTGAAGAGTGCAAGAAATTGAATTCAGACTGTCGTGCTGTTAAATGGCCGTTATCTTTGAATGGTGGTACAAGCCATGGTAGCAATGGGTAGGCTGAATCTCCTATTATGCACGTTCCATTAGGGAAAATGTTTTCCATGTCATTTTCAGCAGTATCGTAGAGTAACGACCTTCTTAAAACACGTGCATCGTGCAGTGAACCCGGCTCTCCACAGTAAATGTTTGTGAACTTCATATCTGCATCTACAACACCTTGTAATACGATAGAGAAAAACCTTTTCCGGTTACAATAGTCTCTAGGGTGATCAACAGGCTGTCGAATGGCGATATGTGTACAGTCTATTGCTCCAATACATTTTCTTATGCCTCGTTTGGCCTCGAATTTTTGGGATGTCACGAGGATGGCACCATTTCCATCTGGCCACTTTATCTCTTCGTCTAGTCTTGATAATAGCCATTCCACAACACGACGTATTACACGAAAAATCGAGGATATAGATACATCGAATCTATCCCCCAAAGTTCGTAATGGCTCAGTATTTGCGACATACCAAAGAAATATAAGGAAACTCCACTCAGCAGAGATTTTACGCATACCAAAAGTATGAGATGGGATAAAATCACTCTGCTGCAACATGTCTGCAAATATAAAAATGAATATGACATACATATTTTTAAAGAATATAAATAATACGTATTTTTAAGGAATGTAAATAATACACAATAATTATTCAATATACCTATTTGAAGATATGCTGTATGTCGCTGTAATCTAAAGTGCTCCTTAAATACAGTATCACTATATAAGTGGACAGTGTCGAGGAAGCCTTGAACTTTGCTACGTCTCCTTCCCTGTATGAGAAGTTAATATAATGGAAACAGCATATCATTTTCAGCTTCTTCGGTTGAAGAAGATGCATCAGATTCGTTAGTGGAATTGAATATCTCGCTAATGCTGTCATCAAAAATATTTGAACTTGAACTGGTGGTATTAGCAGAGCTGGAAGACAGATCTGCAGCATTTGTTATGATTATGTCATCTTTTTTTTCTAATTGTTGTGACATTGCTTGTGTTATTATATCTGTAAAACAAATAATTAAATAATAGTAGGTAGTTCTTGCTACAAAATCTTATAAGTAATTATTAATATATTACTTATACACAGGTACATGACATTAAAAAAAAAAAATGTAAAATACCTTCTCTTTTTTTGGTCAATCCTCTCGAAAATATTCTTAAAATAATATTTTTGCACAAATGAGTATTTAATACAAATATAAATACAGATGGAAACTGATGGAAACGCAGTTTTTATCCACTACCACGGATTACAAAATACCAAGGCATCGACATGGTATTGAAAAATAGTGCACAGCGTACACATTAGTGTACACACTTAGTTCCAATTGAGTCATACACATCGCTACACTTTGTGCCTTCCTGTGTACGTTTGTGTTAAGATGCGTTGAACAATTGGAAAGCACCCAAAGTAGGTTAGGGCTAGAGACCTAGATAATCAGAGATGCGACATTGAACCTCATGGCCTGATTGGCTGCCTAATCACGTGGTTATAACGCCATTTTGCTTCCCTATAATTGCATTTTATTGACAATCAGTGGTACGTATAATGCACATTTGTATAATGTTAATGGCAATTTATTGGTGAAAACAATAATAGAAAAATATCTACAGTGATTTTATTTAGGAAACACTTACTCTTCCCCCTTCTTCTCCTTGCAACTTAACCTCACTCTGTCAATTTCTCTCGCTTTATAAGTATACTTATAATGGAAGCAACATGGCGGATAATCGGAATAATCGCGATTAGATTGCGATAGCTCGATATATCTAACCTGACCTGACCGTCAATGTCGCATCTCTGTTATCTAGGACTCTAGTTAGGGCATGTAAAACATATTTTGAGCCTTTACGGCCATATATTGAATTTTTAACGAAGCTTGTCTCTATTTCCAGTTTGTTTGCAAGATATAGATCGTTTACAACTGTATATCTGTATACATTAAACCTTATTTATTTAACCATAGTAGGAAACAATATGGCGATTTATCACGTGATTTATTTAGCCAATCAGACCATTATGTTCAATGTCGCTTCTCTGATAATCTAGGGCTCTAGAGTTGACTTTCGAGTTTGGTGTTTCCACCGCAAGAGCGCTCACTCCAACTCGATTCTGACCCGACTCTGAAGCCTTGTGTCCACGATCCGAGAACTCGGTCCGAGTTTCGGTTTAAGCCAATGAAACTGCTACCTTTCTGTAAGAGCTGCAAGTTGATTGGCTTAAACCGAAACTCGGACCGAGTTCTCGGATCGTGGACACAAGGCTTTAACCCAGTACGAACCCTCGGTGGAAACTTAAGCGTCGTCTACAATAGTCGCAGTCGCGGTTGCGGTCGCAGTCGCGGTCGTTTAGACGGTCGCAGTCGTCTAGACGGAAGCGTAGTCGCACAAATTGAATTGGACAGAGAAAACCTTAACCTAAACTGAAGGATCTCGCAAGCGTGCCAAAATCTGTCATGTGCGTGTGATGTGTGGAAAGGTAATCTTGTGTAATTTGAAACCCACCCTTCTTTTTAAAAGTGTCTGCTTCCTGATTGGCCAATCGTTACTCTTCTTGCGACTTCGTACATGGGGTGCATTCGGGGAGCACGCTATTAGCACAATTATCGTCCAAAACCGTTCGAGGAGACGCTTTGTGGCGCTATGATATACGATGATGACGTCACTCTAAAGGCAGCGTGACGTCATCACTCGCGCTATTTTCGCTATTATTTTCGAGGTGAGGCACGAAATGCTATTGGCGCTTATTCTCTCCTCGAACACTTGATTGCGTATAGGGGCTGCTTTCAGAATACTACAGATAACGAAACGTAACCAATGTCAATTCCAACAATGGACCAAGGACCAAGTGACGTTGAAATTAATCTGTTTGATGAAGAAAATGGAATAAATTATTCTATGAAATTGTCTCCAGAAGATGCTGCGAGTGCAAAGAATAATAAATAATTGATGATACAGGTTATGTAGGTAGTATTCTATTTGCTGTGTAATTATGATCAAATAAAAGTTGTAGGTAAAATAATGGCATAAAACTCAATAAATAAAGTTAAAATAAAAAACTCGTTTGTTATTCACACTTGGCACTCGCTACTCGCACAACTCGCATCATCGGCCATATTGCAATTTTATTCTAAAGCTGCGTTCGGGGAGCTTGCTATCGCCATCGCGCTATTGGCTCCCCGAACGTAGTTTATAGCGTTTGCATTTATAGCGTTAATAGCGTCTCCCCGAATGCACCCATGGTATAAATACAAGGGTATGCTCATTCCGTGGACACCCACTGCGCAGTCAAAGTGTGACGTCACACTCGGCTAGAATCTGATTGGACCGCAATTAAATATGGCCCTGGTGCTTGTTGTTTAGATCCGGAGAAACGTGATTGTGGACATTACCGTATGCAATGTCCTGTTCCGTGAAAGGTTGTGGCAATTATTATCGGAAAACAAAATTGCTTAACGGAAACAGTATAAAATATTTTTCGTTTCCGAAAGATTTAACGATCGCAGTTAAGTGGCTTGCAGCATGCAGAAAACAAAACGTTAACCTTAAAAAAAGTAAGATTTTATATTTCTTGTAAATGTACAAATATAATGAAGTAAATTGCATATAATTTTGTGTGTTAGGACAAGAACCTACATTAGGGTACGCGAAATTAATCAAACCCCATTGCTGTAGCAAATAGATTTAAGAATAAGAAAAAAAAGTTAACTAAATTTACGAATAACAAATCTTTTTCGTAGCGTCTTTATATATGTTATTATTATTGTTGTCATATTATTGTTTAATTCCTACAAAGTGGTATGAGGAGGAAAGCTGAACAAAGCCAAAAAAATATTGACATTTTTTTGGTGGCTCTGTATCAAATTTTAAACGAAAACTTTCTCGTCTACTCTCGTATTTTTAAATGCTCTTTATATTATGCTATGAAATTTTATGTTCTTGTATTTTCTTTCTCCTTTGTACGCTAAAAAATTTATTACCCGTTAATAAAGATTATTATTATTATTTTTTTTTTTATATATTTGTTTTGTAAACTTTTCTATATTTATTGAGTTTATAATGTTTATTTATATTATATTTTGTTACAGGGTATTTATTAATTCATAAACTATTACTTTACAACAGATTTTTTCCCTGCAAACTTGAAATTAAAATAATATATCTGACGAGAGTGCCGCTAACATAAGCTGTTTGGAAACAGCAGTTTGAAATTTACCGCTTATCTGTGACGTCACACTTTGACAATTCTGATTGGTCGCATGCGCATGAGCATACCCTTGAAACATTAGATTCAAGACGCAGCTTTACACCATTGTATTAACGTATGTAGTACTAAACAGAAATAAGTTTTCTAACCTTAAACCGAAATTGTCATATGGCAGTATAAGCAGTATTATAATTATCTAGTAATATATGGAAAAATATATAAATTAATCGAGACATTTTACATTATTTAAAAAAAATCTATTTCTTGATATATTAAAGGTATAAGCATATAATAGAAGTGAGGAACTCTACTACGCTAAAAGATAATAACGTAGCTTGGTTAGAAATTTGTAACGAGTTTAATCTATCACATCTAAGCACGCAAGAGGTAAGAAAATTACATAATAACATTGATTTAACTCTTATTCATACTGATATTTATTGATATTTTTATAGAATACATTCATATATATTGCTTTTACAACAGCTTTTTCGAAGAACTTTCTGACTAGTGTTTACTTCGAAATGGAACAAACATATTTGTAAAATTATTATTATATTTTTTATAATTATGTGTTGTGAATGTAATTTTTTGTAGTATGAACGTGCAGGATATAGATTTGCGAGATTTGGATAATATTCCCGATTTTTTGGACGTCGAGAGTGAAGATGAAATAGAAGAAATTGTTGTGCGTGCCCCGAAACGTTATATACGAGATGGACAAAACCCTTTCCAGTTTCATGATGAAAAAGAGTTTAAACGCCGCTTTCGATTTTCAAAAGAAGCTGTCATACATGGTCTTCTACCAAAGTAGAAGAAAATATGGCTAAAATAAATAATCGAAGTCCTCCTATTGCTCCTGTGTTGCAATTACTTGTGTGTCTAAGATTCTACGCCACTGTAAGTTTTCAGGTAATAAAATTTTAAACAGGCAGAGAGAAATAAGTTTATATCTTTGAGTGTTATAATTGCATATTTTAAAATTATTTATTTCCTTGTACTTAGTATTAGCGGATATAATAAGCATATCACAGCCTACTCTTTCAAGAATCATTTTTCGTGTTTCGGTACTACTTACTGGAAACATCCACCGTGTCATAAAGATGCCTTCTTCTGTGGAGCAAATTAACGAAAACCGTACTTTATTTCGGAACTTGGGATTTGGAATTGGAGCTATTGGGTTACCTGGAGTTGATGGTGCTATCGACTGTACTCATATTCACTTGACTCAATGCAGATTTGAAAATATTGAAGAAGTATACAGGAATCGCAAAGGATACTTTTCTCTCAATGTACAAGTACGTAATATTTTATCCAATAGAGAATGTATAAAATTTATTTTTGCAACCTTAAGATTTAAATATCAATTTTATTACACAAATACACACACACACACACACACACACATATATTTATAATATTTACATTCTTATTTAGGCTATCGTCGGACCACGAATGGAATTTCTGGACATCATACCAGAATGGCCAGGAAGCCAACACGACAGTCGTATCTTCCAAAATTCCAGAATTTTTATGCGATATATGAGACGTGAATTAACTGGTATATTGATAGGAGATAATGGCTATCCTTGTCTGCCATTTCTTCTGACTCCTGTTCTAAATGCAATAACAGATGAACAGCTAACCTACAATAATATTCATAGACGAACGAGACAAATAGTGGAAAGAACATTTGGAGTATGGAAACGGCGATTTCCTTGCTTAGCCCGAGGACTAACGACAAAACTGATATGCAGCACAACAATTATTGTAGCATGTGCAGTTTTGCATAATCTTTCGCTTACCTACGATAATGTATTGCCGCAAGATGACGAAGAAGAGAATGAAATCGTTGATGATAATGATAATGAAGAGAATGATGTAAACCGTCCAGAATGGCAACCAGCAGATGGATTTATTATGAGAGACACACTTATACAACGTTTATTTCATTAATTAAAAAAGTAAAGGTAAATAAAATATTTTATTAAATACAAACGCGGACTATTGAAATTATTTTGTAACATAATATTTATTATTTACAGAATAAAAGAAGTTATTCATCCGGTTATGTATGTACGTATGTTTTGTAATATATGTATATGATTCCATTGAGAAGAACCTGACACCTCTGTCAGGAATGGTTGTTAAATGGCAAACAGTTGAATGTATTTTTCACCGATATGGTATAGATGTGACAGAATAAGTCTAATGGGGATTAATAACATCTCTTAAATTAATAGGATGTAAAAGAAAGTTTATATAAGTATGAGTTTATATTTATTTAATTTATTGTAGCACATACAAATATCAATTTGTTCGAGAAACATATGTAAAGTATAATAAAGTATGTAAAATGTATTACACTTATATACATATAAAATAAACAACCGTTTACTTAAAAGAAAGAAAAAGCTAAAAGGAACAATTTTCAATACTTATTTCAATAAACACAACCTTTTATACTTTTTCCAATAATCTTCGATACTTAAGTTTACAAAGTAAGTAAGCTTTCTTTATACTCGCAACATAATATATTATTTCTTTCTTATTATCTCTTAATAATTGCAATAGAATTCAGTCTTTATCGTAATACTTAATATATCAAAAAATATCTCTTAATAATTGCAATAGAATTCTGGAATTTTGGAAGATACGACTGTCGTGTTGGCTTCCTGGCCATTCTGGTATGATGTCCAGAAATTCCATTCGTGGTCCGACGATAGCCTAAATAATAATGTAAATATTATAAATATATATTTGTGTGTAATAAAATTGATATATAAATCTTAAGGTTGCAAAAATAAATTCTATACATTCTCTATTGGATAAAATATTACGTACTTGTACATTGAGAGAAAAGTATCCTTTGCGATTCCTGTATACTTCTTCAATATTTTCAAATCTGCATTGAGTCAAGTGAATATGAGTACAGTCGATAGCACCATCAACTCCAGGTAACCCAATAGCTCCAATTCCAAATCCCAAGTTCCGAAATAAAGTACGGTTTTCGTTAATTTGCTCCACAGAAGAAGGCATCTTTATGACACGGTGGATGTTTCCAGTAAGTAATACCGAAACACGAAAAATGATTCTTGAAAGAGTAGGCTGTGATATGCTTATTATATCCGCTAATACTAACTACAAGGAAATAAATAATTTTAAAATATGCAATTATAACTCAGATATAAACATATTTCTCTCTGCCTCTTTCAAATTTTATTACCTGACAACTTGCAGTGGCGTACAATCTTAGACACACAAGTAATTGCAACACAGGAGCAATAGGAGGACTTCGATTATTTATTTTAGCCATATTTTCTTCTACTTTGGTAGAAGACCATGTATGACAGCTTCTTTTGAAAATCGAAAGCGGCGTTTAAACTCTTTTTCATCATGAAACTGGAAAGGGTTTTGTCCATCTCGTATATAACGTTTGGGAGCACGCACAACAATTTCTTCTATTTCATCTTCACTCTCAACGTCCAAAAAATCGGGAATATTATCCAAATCTCGCAAATCTATATCCTGCACGTTCATACTACAAAAAATTACATTCACAACACATAATTATAAAAAATATAATAATAATTTTACAAATATGTTTGTTCTATTTCGAAGTAAACACTAGTCAGAAAGTTCTTCGAAAAAGCTGTTGTAAAAGCAATATAAATGAATTTATTCTATAAAAATATCAATAAATATCAGTATCAATAAGTGTTAAATCAATGTTATTATGTAATTTTCTTACCTCTTGCGTGCTTAAGTGTGATAGATCAAACTCGTTACAAATTTCTAACCAAGCTACGTCATTATCTTTTAGCGTAGTAGAGTCGCTTTTCTTTACTTCTATTATATGCTTATACCTTTTTAATATATCAAAAAATAATGTTTTTTGAAGTGATGTAAAATGTTTGGATTTACTTTTAGATTTTTCCATATTGCTATACGACCCAAATTTTAAGGTTAGACACAACTAGAGAGAACAAAACGTATTTCAGTATGTTTAAACACTTGATTATTGTGAAACTGCACCTTAAAATTCTTTGATTTCCTTACATTTCTTGTAAACTATATTCTTTTTCGAAGCGAACACTAGCCAGAAGAAAGTTTTTCGAAACAAGTATTGTCTTAAGAGGTCTACGAACTTGACTTGGAATAAGACGCCTTATTTGCCATTTTAGCGAACAGATAAGACCGTCTTAAAGGACTATGAATTGAGAAGTTCTTCAGATTGTGCTTATGGCATATGAGATGCATTTATGAATCATAATAAGATATTCCGTAATAAGACATTCTTGCTGAAGTTTACGCTCAAGCAGTTACTAAAATACGATCTTATTGCCTGTCTATGAATCGAAACGCCATCTTAAGACCATTCTTAAGCAATTCTTATTTTTAAGCAGCGACTATGAATACCGTACGTAGACTGTACTTTCTATTGCGACTACGCTTCCGTCTAGTCGACTGCGACCATTTAGACGACCGCGACTGCGACCGCGACCGCGACCGCGACTGTACGACTTCTTATTGTAGACGACGCTTTACTCGTAGTTATACCATCACTACCACAGGTCACTACACACTCAGGCTCAGAGATGCACATTTCTGACATTTCTCGCTTCATTTGCGATTCGTATCTTCGCTAAAAGACAGGTGCCATGTGAAGAAGAAGAAAGCACGTGCACAGTACTGACCGAATCAATTCTTATTAAAATAGAAAGCCAAGAGCCAAGACCCCTCCTCTTCAATAGGAGAGAAAAGAAAAAGAAGAGATACATAACGTACGCAAGAATCACGCGTGGCATTGTTTACTACTTTGACGTATCGTACAATTATTTAATACATCGATCGCTCGTAATCGTGATCAGTTATGACGGAACAGTATTTAAAATCCATCAAGGTCGGATTTATCGGAGGCGGAAATATGGCTAGTGCCATAGGTGCTGGTTTAATTCGCAAAGGTAAGCGTACTTGCTCATCATCAATAAGCCAGACAGCAAGACAGATTTACAGAAATCCTGAATATTTCTTTCTTTCTCTCACAAAAGGTACATTAAATTCAGATAATGTCTGGGTTTCCGGCCGTACAGATAGAACGCATGGATTTTGGAGGGATCTAGGGGCTCATCCAACGTTGAAAAATAACGAAGTCATGTACAACTGCGACATCATATTTCTGACAGTGAAACCGCATATGCTGGACGATGCGCTTGAGACTGTTGTTGGGAGAAAAGCAGGTGAGAAATTCGAGAGCAAGCTCTTTGTTTCCGTGCTTGCCGGAGTATCTCTCGATGTCTTATATACTGTAAGTAAAACAGATCTTGTATATAATACAACATACAACATTTCAATTTTTATAACACCTTATGTAAAATGTTTTTAGAAACTCTCGACAATTGTGACTTCACCAAGGATAATTAGATCCATGCCAAATACTCCCATGATGGTTGGGGAAGGAATCACAGGTATGTTAGAAAGCAGCGATGTAGTATAGATTAACAATGTGTTAATGTAAGTGTAATTTTTAGTTTATTGCAGCAACAATGCCGAATCGAAAGATCTAGAACTGATAGATACGTTATTCTCTTACATCGGCATGAGTCAAAATGTTCCGGAAAGTCTTATGAATGGCATTGGTGGGCTGTCAGGTAGCGGCCCGGCGTTTGTAAGTTGTAGTAATCGTCATGATTAGAGAAATGAAAATAGTTGCATATTATTTCAATTCATTTTTACTTAGGCATATCTCGTCATAGAGGCATTGGCGGACGGAGCTGTGAGAATGGGTGTGCCAAGGCCAATGGCGACTAAATTTGCAGCACAAGTGCTGGTAGGAGCTGGAAAAATGGTACTCGAAACTGGGCGACATCCTGGCCAGTTAAAGGACGAAGTCTGCTCACCTGGAGGTACCACTATTACCGGCATTCATGCTATGGAAGTGGGAGGAGTTAGGTACTTAATAAGTTATTTAATATATCTCATTGTTTTATACAGTGTGTATAAAAAGGTAGAGTAAACCAACTAGGAGGTGAAAAAGGAGCTTGAGTAGAATACGTAATGTATATAAATTTTTCTTATATTTTCCTATGGTTTAATATAAATACAGCATTATCACTTCTTAGCATAAGCTGAAGTTAATAAAGATTGATTGATAGTAAATACAGTATAACTCGACAATGGCAATAAATATATTGTTAATGTATACTTAATTTTCAGCTGTAAAAGCTACCGTACGTATGAAGCGTTGTATTTACTAAACCATGGCGAATACAAGAAAAGTTTATACAGATTACGTATTCTACTCAAGCTCCGTTTTCACCTGCCAGTTGGTTGACCTTACTTTTTTATACATGTGTATACCATGTGTGATCCAACAAATAAATAAGTATTTTTATTTATTTATTGCATTACATGCATATACAGGTTGTCTGGTAATAATTGTATCATCTTTCACGGGCAGATAGAGCGAGTTAAACTGAATGGAAAAGGTCTCTACTGTGTTTTGAGACTCTACTGTTATTTTATCATTAATTATTGAAAAAATCGTAAAACGATAGAGAACTTTTTGTTAAGTTTAACCCACATCCATGGAGATTCTCCGTACCTACGTCCGTGAGAGGTGATATGGTTGTTACCAGGTACCCTATACATGCATTTAATGATTTAATTGTTAAATAATTTTGATATTTGTTTTGATAATTACAGGGGAACCATGATGAACGCTGTCGAGGCTGCTGTGAATAAAACAAATGAACTATCATCTCGCTTAAAATAGTTCCTTTTTTGAGCTTAGTGATTTTGAAGTGCGTAGGTAAATAATAATCGAAATAAATGTTTGATGTTATCTTACTGCTTATTTAACCATATTTTATATTCATGTTATCATGTAGTATTTGAAGATATTAGATTCATATAATGTAATATAGAACATTTATGTGTAATTTTCGAAATCCATTTTTTTTTTAACGCGAATGTTATAGTAAATCTCAGTATCATTTATTACAAAAAGTATATACAATAAATACATATATACAGTATGTCGTCCTGTTAACTACCTCAAAAAAATGTTACGAACTGGTAATAAATTAATTTTGTAAAAGATTTCTATAATCTATTGAGAATTTCTAATAATGATAGTACGATATCCACATCTACATGCGAGCTTGTGTAATCATAGTGCTTTCTTTTAATCTGTACATTTTATCGCAGAAATCTAATTTTTTGAGTACTCTACACAACGTGATGGGTCAGTAGGATAATATTCTTGACATTTTGTCATCAATCTTTTGAGTGCTTGAATATACTTCCTCTGAGTTTCGTCGTTCATGACATGAGCAACATTCTTGGAGAAAATCTTTTCTCTACCAGTACGGGCATGGATACCGACCATAGTAACACCAATAGGCCACGGAGAGTTACCTATTGCCATTTGTAAATAGGCGTCGCTAGCCTGAAATAAGAATTTGATATTGTTGGAGATACAGATATTTTTTATTATTATACTTATATATTATATTGACAGGATATCTATTTTATATGTAATTAGATATGTACCAATATGTAGTTTCGCTCTAGCAAATGCTTAACAATTTCTGTTAAACTGTCCGTTATATCCTCTGGAAGAGATTTATTTTTCAATTTTCTTAGAAGCGGTTTTAAATACTCTCTTGTTTGAGCGTACGTGGCGCTATTCATCTTTCCCTTTGTGCTCATCTTTTCAGCAGTCGACCGGCTGTTTAATTGATTACCCCACATTTGGACTAGATATTGCACAAACAGGGTGATAACATTCATATCAAAGTCCTTGTCTCCTTTGTTCAGTTTAGTCGACATCTTTTCTATGTCTTCATAAGTGACACCTTCGTCAGGTACGTTTACATCTCCCTTTCCGTCAAGATTTTGGGACTTGGAAGATGTCAAAATCTCATTGAGATACGCTTGATCCACTTGCTCCATGGCCTCTTGAAAATCGTTTCTGAAACCCTGTTGACAAATTATTGAAATCAAAATTTCTATTTTTCAGTAAGCCATTTTTTAATTGACGGAAGTAACGTAAAACAGATGAGTACTTTACCTTATTCACCTCTGGTTCAAGGATTTCACATTTCCTTAATCTCTTGAACGCTTCTATCTCAGATTCGCCGAATAACAATATGGGTTCTCCCCGCTCGCGCAATCGCCTAATTACTTCTTGCCTAGACAGCAAATGTTCAGAGCTACTGTCTGTTACATGGTCTTCTGATTGCTGACTAATATTTGAAGGGACAGCTTCATTATTCCCCTTGTCAGTTTCATGTACTTCCTGCTGCTTTGACATCAATTGACTCCTCTTAAAGTACTTCTTGTTATTTTCCTGAAAGAGATATTGTAACATAAATATTAATGCACAATCACGCAACGCTACGAAATCATAGAATACAAAATGCGACGTACCAAGACATGACTTTCTTCTAGCTCTTTGCGTTTCTTCATTATTTCTGCTTTTAGAATATCCATTTTGCCAACAAATACGATATTTGAATGGATAAAAGTTGAATTGCACGAATAGAGAACAAGTTTCATACACTTTTGTTACAGCAATTTAAATTTATCTTCCAAGAAGAGGTTATGTTATTGTCAGATGTATGTTACATTGAATTAATTAGTATGATTTAACTTTGTCTAAGTCTTTGATCTCCTTCATTAATCAAATTTTTGGTAATACTGAAGGAGAGCTCCCTCCTCACCGATTTCGCTGAATTTAGGCTTAATCGACGCGTTTTTGCACAAAACGAACGGGTAATACTGAAGGAGAGCTCCCTCCTCAACGATTTCGCTGAATTTAGGCTTAATCGACGCGTTTTTGCACAAAACAAACGAATCTGGCAGAAAAAAGGGTCGCTCTGCCCAGCGAAGCAAGATATTAACTGTTAAAAGTTGACGACTATCAGGTTATGAAACCTGTCATACCGACGCGATGTAGCGAGTCACGAGTGTGACCATGCCCCGCGCTCCCCGCAGCAACATACGCATGTTCCGTAGGCGCACAGAGGGTGCATTCGGGGAGACCGCTATAAATGCAAACGCTATAGGGTGCATTCGGGGAGACGCTATTAACGCTATAAATGCAAACGCTATAAACTACGTTCGGGGAGTCAATAGCGCGATATCGATAGCAAACTCCCCGAACGCAGCTTTAGAATAAAATTGCAATATGGCCGATGATGCGAGTTGTGCGAGTGCCAAGTGTGAATAACAAACGAGTTTTTTATTTTAACTTTATTTATTGAGTTTTATGCCATTATTTTACCTACAACTTTTATTTGATCATAATTACACAGCAAATAGAATACTACCTACATAACCTGTATCATCAATTATTTACCATTCTTTGCACTCGCAGCATCTTCTGGAGACAATTTCATAGAATAATTTGTTCCATTTTCTTCATCAAACAGATTAATTTCAACGTCACTTGGTCCTTGGTCCATTGTTGGAATTGACATTGGTTACGTTTCGTTATCTGTAGTATTCTGAAAGCAGCCCCTATACGCAATCAAGTGTTCGAGGAGAGAATAAGCGCCAATAGCATTTCGTGCCTCACCTCGAAAATAATAGCGAAAATAGCGCGAGTGATGACGTCACGCTGCCTTTAGAGTGACGTCATCATTGTATATCATAGCGCCACAAAGCGTCTCCTCGAACGGTTTTGGACGATAATTGTGCTAATAGCGTGCTCCCCGAATGCACCCATAAACTACGTTCGGGGAGCCAATAGCGCGATGGCGATAGCAAGCTCCCCGATCTCCTAGAAGTTAGCCGGACAACTTCGACTTTTTACATTTTTTTTATTACGAATCGATTGTTAGTCGTTTGTTATTGATTGTTAGACTAATTAGAACGTTTGTTAGTTAATAGTTTTTACGTAATCACGAAAATAATTTTTAGTGTTAATTTAGCCGGTAAATATAGAAATCTTTACAATTTTCGGTTCAAACCAGGGTCAATCGATGCGGAATCGTTTGTTAGTTCCGAATATACTAATTAAAACGTTTGTTAGATCACGGTTTCCCTTAAAAACGCAAAAAACTGTATATCGTTTAGCTGCCGGAGAGTGGGGGTGAGATGTAGAATATGTGGTGGTTTCGGAACGCATTTGTCCGATTTTCCCGTAAATAGTTTATCAAAACGAGACCATTATCAATTTATTTATCAGATTTGCTTGTGCCTAATACCTGGCTACATTTCACGTGCAAAAATATAGGTAAGTGTAAAAGGCAAAGTAAAACTGAAGGAGAGCTCCCTCCTCACTGATTTCGATGAAATTAGGCTTAATCGATTCGTTTTTGCACAAAACGAATGAATCTGGCAGAAAAAAGCCCCGCTCGGCCCCGCGACGCGAGATATTAACTGTTAAAGTTGACGACTATCAGGTTATGAAACCTGTCATACCGACGCGATGTAGCGACTACGGCCATGCTCCGCGACCACATGCGCATGCTCCGTGGTCACATGCGCATGCTCAGTGGCCGTGCGCGCATGCAAAAGTGCGCGAATTTGAAACGTATGCAATTATGCATACTTATAATGCATAAATATAAATATGTACTTTTCATATCTCAACTATTCTCTGCTTTAACAAATTATTTCTGTTTCGTTAACTTCGACGTTTAATATCTGTAGCAGAAATAATTTGTTAAAGCAGAGAATAGTTGGTATATGAAAAGTATATATTTATATGTACTTATTCATCGTACATATTTATATGTACATACGATGAATAGTTGGTATATAAATATGTACTTTTCATATACCAACTATTCTCTGCTTTAACAAATTATTTCTGTTTCGTTAACTTCGACGCTTAATATCTGTAGCTGAAATAATTTGTTAAAGCAGAGAATAGTTGATATATGAAAAGTACATATTTATATTTATGCATTATAAGTATGCATACGTTTAAAATTCGCTCACTTTTGCATGTTCGTGCGGCCACTGAGCATGCGCATGTAGTCACAGAGCTGACAGAGCATGCGCATGTGGCCGCGGAGCATGTTCGTGGTCGCTACATCGCGTCGGTATGACAGGTTTCATAACCTAATAGTCGTCAACTTTAACAGTTAATATCTCGCGTCGCAGGTCCGAGCGGGGCTTTTTTCTGCCAGATTCATTCGTTTTGTGCAAAAACGAATCGATTAAGCCTAATTTCATCGAAATCGGTGAGGAGGGAGCTCTCCTTCAGTTTTACCAAAGGCAAATTTCATTCTGAACTTAATGAAAAGTATTCTTGCAATAAAAGAGATATAGATTACAAAAGTAGAGGTAACCTAAAGTTGTATTTGAACAATTACATCAAATTTATAGATCTACGAAATATAGAAATAAACTTATATTGTATGTACAAGTAGATATAAGTAATTTTGTCATCGTACGGAAACTCGCAGTTCAAACTAACTATAAAATTGTTTGCAGATGCTTGCTGTCATTGTGAATACAGATCAAAGAGGTAGGAAAGCAGTGGAATACCTCATGCATTTCCAAGTAAGTTAGAAAAGCTTTAGCGAAGCTACTTAATCTTGTACAAATTATATTAAAGTACACATTAAGGAAATATAATTATATTTTATCATTGTGTAAGGGTTGGAATCTGTCTTGGGACCATTGCGTAACAGAGGAATATGTGCTCAAAGATACGGAAGAGAATCGTCAACTTCAACGAGATCTAGCACAAAAAGCGCAGCTTCAGCTGTACGTATTCCTGAAACTCTAATATTATACAAATTTTATGATTTATTATGAATTGGTATACTATTTTTTTTTCTCATGAAACAGGGGTGCTTATTTATGTCGCCGCAAACGCAAGAAGAGAAGCCATAAGATGTCAAAGCGCTTTACCGAAACAGAGCATCAAGAACCTCGCCGTAGAGCGAGAAGTGGTAGCTGTCGAGCTGCATCAGCTACGACCGGATCTTCCGAAGATGGCAGTTCAGGCCAACACGCTGATTATGATACAAAAGTAAGTTTCATTTTCAAGTTAGGACCATGGCACACAATAAATCTTAAGCAGTAAAACTTGAACAGTAAGCGAATCAGCCAATCACAGTCAAAACCTCAAGGCATAAACGTAAGCGTTAGCGAATCTATACTATTGATTTCCTTACTGCTTAGGTCTTACTGCTCAAGTTTTTAGTCTGATTTTAGTATGTCAATCAATTATCCAGTTTAAATATTTACCATCTTTATTGAAACCATGTTTGAATACTATATTCTTTTAATTTAACAAACAAATTAACTTTACAGAATTAGTAGGCCAAACGTGGAACGTTTATGCAGCGTCTGCTTTATTTAGCTTCCAACAAGATGATATTCACTTCAAACTGTATTCAAAGAGATTAAGAGAAGAGGTTGCAAGTATCTTGTCACATAAAGATGTAACTTACGACGCAAAGTTTTCTGTTGTGGAGAATATTATCTCCAGACCAAATAAAGATCATGCAGCAATCGAGGTAAAAGAATCGACACATAATTTTAATTCTTGATCTTTTATTTAATATCTTATTCGAACATGTATATTAGAAATGCAACAAAGTTTAAGTTTGCTTAAAATATATTTTAGATTGAAGTTATACCTAAGACCAATGGTCGTGAGAAGGATGTCGAGAAACCTATTTATAAAGGGATATTATTCTGGAGGATAACACAGACTGAATCAAATATACAGAATTCCATAAGATTGCCCTTTTTGTTATGTTGTGGCACTCGCAGCTGTATGGACGCAGTGCACGCTATCATTGGTCGTATGTTCGATTGCTTGGTAATTGCACTACCGGCTAACGAGGACCGACTTAAGCTGGCTGATTCCAATTATAATTATGGCAACTGACAAAGAGGACCAACCGATACTTTCTGGTGAAATTCAAATGGAACACAGTGCCAGAATTACCGGTTACAGATACCATTACAGTTAAATTTCACACTCCAGACCTGAGAAAGATATTATCAGCGTACGAATGTTAACGTTTAGAATTATACAAAAATATCCAGTATTGTTTGTAGCACATATTTTATACCGCTATTTATTAATTTGCAGCATTATCGAAGATCGAGATGACAGAGTTAACATATCTCTTAATTATGAACACATAGAAATGTTTTATGAAATCTTAAATGTTAATGCTAGGAGGTTTGCAGTTAGGATTATGTACGTTGTATAGGATTAATCTACCTAGAATAACAATAACGGAGAATAGAGTGACTAGCCACTATTTTCTTGACCAGGACCACTCATCCCAACATTTTGAGACACCGTTTGATTGGATAAAATATGAGCATGGCTGTTGGTGACAGGTTGGCTGCTGAGAGGTTGAAGAGGCAAACCACCTCTCATAGATTGGTTGCCTGCGATCGTTCTCGATAAAATTGGTGGCTGCATAGTTCCTTGGGCAGTTCTGTCCTGACTGGCCGCCATTCTCAGCAAGCCCTGAACGTGCTGCACTCTCATTGTCTAAATCGTTGCTCTCCTCGTCATCATCTTGATTGGCAATCTCCTCCGCTCGCTTTTGGAAGTCTCTCTCCAGTTGGAGAGCTCGCAGCTGCTCCTCCTGCTGCTGCGTTCGATGTGTTAGCGCGCTCAGCTCGGCGATCTGCTGATCTCGCCATTGTCGGGCGGCTTCTCTCCTACGGGCTTGTTCCTGAAGATACTAGCAATGTCAAATAAAAATGTTCTTAAAGAAAAATATAATAAAATTACAAATTCCAGAAAACTTGTTATTGAAATTCTTAATTGCACAACAATTACTAATAGAACAAAAATTTTAATGTAAAAACCTGAATATAGATTTAAAATTATTGCTCTAACGAGATTTATTTGCATTTATTAATGCTACCATTTCATTTATTATTCTTTTATTAATTACTATTTACCTTCTCTCTTTCTTCTGGTTGCCAAGGATTCGTCGCACTATATTGATACTGACGCGGTTGCTGCATGGCACTGATTCCTCCCGCAGGGTAATAACTACCTCGTGGTGGATCTTGCATGCTTGCAGTATACCTGCAATGCAACATTATAATGCGTTATTTAAGGGTCAAATTTAATCACCAACAAGCAACTTCCAAGATGCGTTATGATACATACCTTGTGTCGGCTTGCTTGTACAGAGGGTGCGTCGAAGTACTGGGCGGCGGTGGTGGTGGGCTTTCGCTAAACTCTTCAGACGGTAGAGCTGGTCTCGTTGGCAGCACTTCCGACGTCGTCATAGAGTGGCTCTCCCCGTTTTGCGCGCGATTGATGACGTTATCGTTTCCATACTGATCGACGCGCTGGTCCAGATTGCTGTGCGAATAATGCTCGTTTTTCAGCTTGGGCATCATCGGGCCGTATTCACCTCCAACTATCGGATATCGGTTGGGGTGCTGATTATGCTGGCCGTACTGACCATACTGTGTGCTGTTGTATTGACCGTACTGGGCATCCGGATAGTTGTAACTGGGCGCGTTTTGTCTCGCGGCGTAGCTGGATGTCGTGCCCAGACTTAACGTGGAACCACGTGGAACCGAGTGGTCTCGGCGTGCGTACATTCAAAATATTCGACATTTGTTGAGCAGGAGGAGCTGCCATTCGAGCGCCCATGTTGTACATCCCTGGCGGTCTATGTTGATTGAGCAGCGGCGCGCCGCCGCGCAATTCTCGTCGACAAACTTCTTCCTGCATCTTCGCCTCCTGGCGAATAATGTCGCGCGAGGATTGGGAACGCGGTGGTAGTCCTCCACTGTGTTGTTGCATCTAATTGCTGACGGCCGAGTAGCTTTGCTGCTGGCTTGGGGTAACGTACGCAGACGTCGGACGGTCGCGGATGTGGCCACCGACTTCCATGGTAGAAGGACGGTTCAACGAGTTCTGTAAACCCCTTAGGGAACCCTTTTGAATGTGCTGAGGATTCCTGCAAGATGCAGCGATAAATTTAAAATGTATACAGAATATTTGAGAAAAATCGTAAGATTATTCTAAATTGATCTATGCGCAGAATGACATTTTCATTCTATGCACGTGTGATCAAGTGCCAAACGTAGTGTAAGAAAAGAAGTGCTTAAAAATATGAAAATACAAGCTGGTTAAAGGTATAATATAAAAGTTGTACAGAATATCTATACCTGTTATCTGGTTGTTGTGAACTAATTTGTTGTTTCACCGTCGGGTTTTGATTTCGATAAATACTCAGATTCTGATAAAATCGCTCTGCTTCTGTACCCTGTGCATTCGACGATGCGTTCATGTGCATCGTATTTAGATTTAAATTAAGCGATGATTACTGCCTGCTGACCAAGCCAGTGGGCGGTAAAGTTCTGATTCTCATTGGATCGTGCAAACTATGGCTCGACCTAGAATACATTATTGCATATAAAAATACATTATTCTGATAAATATATCGTTTCCTCATGATATTTCACAAACACAATGTACAACTTACAATGACATTATGATACTAAATACATTAACAGATAAAAAAAATCTTTTAATTTGTCTTACAATATCGAAAAGTTGCGCTTTATAATTCCTGAAAATTATTTCTAGTTTGCTTAGAATAGGTTGTATAAAACTTCGTTTAACATAAAAAAGCTGAAGATTCTTTTCCAATTTTCGATTATTTTTTTTTAAATCTGCATCACAAGCTATTTGAATTGAGTTAAAGATATATACCTGGAACGTAAAGAAGTTTCACTGTTGATCGTCGCCATAGAGGGTGGTTGAACAGGCGGTGTAACGCTGTTGCTGGAAGAAGCTCTGCTGTATCCGGGATTGAACACCTCATGCTGTTGCTTGGTCTTGGTACCCATATCTACGTAAACCCAATTTTTATGTACAAGCGAGTAAACGTATCCTTGCGTACTCTTCTATCAGATACATCTTTATCCTACTTAAATCATCATAAGAGGTAGACGTTACTCTTATGTTTAATCTATCTAATGAAACCCGATAAAGCTGCATAATTCGATAAGAGATAGACATTCCTCTTATGCTAATCTGTCTAGTGAGACTCGATATGATTTGTACAAGATTAAGTAGCTTCGCTAAAGCTTCTCTAACTTACTTGGAAGTGCATGAGGTATTCCACTGCTTTCCTACCTCTTTGATCTGTATTCACAATGACAGCAAGCATCTGCAAACAATTTTATAGTTAGTTTGAACTGCGAGTTTCCGTACGATCACAAAATTACTTATATCTGCTTGTACATACAATATAAGTTTATTTATATATTTCATACATCTATAATTTGATGTAATTGTTCAAATACAACTTTAGGTTACCTCTACTTTTGTAATCTATATCTCTTTTATTGCAAGAATACTTTTTAATAAGATCAGAATTAAATTTGCAGGTAATTATTCAGTTTAGCGTCCTCACCCCCGATTTTGATGAAATTAGGCTTAATCGATTCGTTTTTGCGCAAAACGGAAGAATCTGGCAGAAAAAAGCGTCGCTCTGACCCACGAAGCGAGATATTTAGCGTTAAAGTTGACGACTCTCAGGTTAGAATTCCTGTCATACCGACGAGACGTAGCGACTGGCAGCGACATGAACATGCTCCGCGGGGGCATATGCGCATGCTCTGTGGTCACATGAGTATGCTCAGATTGCTCAGTGGCCGTACGCGCATGCAAAGTACGCGGATTTCAAACGTATGTATACTTATAATGTATTATTTGAATTTTAATAATAAATAAATATAATTATGTATTAAATCTTCGCCTTACTAAATAGATGAGTCTACATTATACTAAAAATAGATACAGAAAAGATTAGCAAGACCCCTACGCAAGGTAGGGCGTTGCCTTTCTCTCCACAACCACCCTCCCGGCCAACGCCCGATTCACGACAATTTTTTCTACCAGATTAAGTCTTGTTTTCGTAATAGATGTTGCTTTTGCAATAGAAAAGTGTTATATCAAAGTCGGGGGGGCTCCGCCTCCCTACCCCCGCCGGGGGGCTTCGCCCCCCTGGACCCCCCATTGGGAGCTTCACCTAGACCTCGCTTTACAACTTAGTATGTAGTACGTGTAAGCGAAACTCCCAATGGGGGGTCCAGGGGGGCGAAGCCCCCCGGCGGGGGTAGGGGGGCGGAGCCCCCTGAAAGGGGGTCCAGGGGGCGAAGCCCCCGGCCAGGGGGGTTCGGGGGGGGCGGAGCCCCCCCGACTTTGATATAACACTTTTCTATTGCAAAAGCAACATCTATTACAAAAACAAAACTTCATCTGGTACAAAAAACTGTCGCGAAACAGGCGTTGGCAAAAAGGGTGGTTGTAGGGAGAGGGGCAATGCCCTACCTTGCGTAGAGGTCTTGCTAATCTTTTCTGTATCTATTTTTAGTATATTGTAGACTCATCTGTTTAGTAAGGCGAAGATTTAATACATAATTATATTTATTTATTATTAAAATTCAAGTAATACATTATAAGTATACATACGTTTGAAATTCGCGCACTTTTTTATGCGCGTGCGGTCACCGAACATGCGCATGTGGCCACAGAGCTAACAGAGCATGCGCAAGTGGCCGCAGGGCATGGTTAATAGTCGCTACATCTCGTCGGTATGACAGGAATCCTAACCTGAGAGTCGTCAACTTTAACGCTAAATATCTCGCTTCGTGGGGCAGAGCGACGCTTTTTTCTGCCAGATTCTTTCGTTTTGCGCAAAAACGAATCGATTAAGCCTAATTTCATTGAAATCGGGGGGGAGGACGCTAAACTGAATAATTACCAATATTACATTTATATTGGGTGTGTTTTGCCGAACCTCCGCTAGCTAAGCAGTCGCTCGTTTGGTAGCGGTTTCGATTGCAGCGCCGCTTAGCCTTATTGAGGTATCCTGCTCAGCGGCTCAGCGCTTCTGTCCTGCAGCCAAATATTTGTGTAGCAAGTGGTAGCAACCGCTCGCCGCTTACGTGCGCTTAGCTAAGCAGAGGTTCGGCAAAACACACCCATTGTTACAAAAGTTTGTAGAGTTGCAGTATATCTGTGCCAGAGATATATGTATATATGTATTTTAGCCTGTCGACACGATGTTTACACGATTTGCAATTCACGGTTTGAGAACAAGCTCGTGTACAGGGTTGATGAAAGCGCTGTACAGTAAATCTGTACAACATAAAGTTAAGGAAATAGAAATTCCAGTACCTTGGGGCAAGGTGGCCGGTACGTATGTACAGTTTTTCTCCAAGTACAAGTGTGACTTTCGCAACTACAAACATAAGTTTTATTTTAGGCAAATTATGGGGATTGCAAGATAAACAACCTATTCTGGCTATGCATGGCTGGCAAGATAATGCCGCATCATTTGATAACATAGCACCCCTTATTATAAAGAATACTCCAGTTCTGGCCATCGATTTACCTGGACATGGACTGTCTTCATGGTTACCACCAGGATTTATGTATACCGAATTGATATACTTCTTATTAATCAAAAGAATTAAAAGATACTTTGGATGGGAAAGAATAAAAGTAATGGCACATTCCTTAAGTGCTATGACGATATATTGGTACGCTGCGAGTTTCCCAAAGGAGTTGCAATATGTTGTTGCTTTGGACTTTTTCAAGTTCCCATCTCTGAATACAAGCATGCATGCTACCGTATTTGGAAATGCGGTTGATGCATTTTTCAAGGTGGAGGAAAGTAATGTTCAACGTAGTTACTCGCAGAGCGAAATTATGGAGAAGGCGTCTGCAGGATTCCTAAATTTGGATAAATCATCATATAAAATACTTATGACTAGAGGCACCACGCAAAAAGAAGATGGAATGTATGTTATCAACAGGGATCCTAGATTGCGAGTTATACCCGTCCATAGTATGTTTTCGCGAGATCAACTAGAAGAATATGCAAACCTCATAATGTGTCCATATTTAATAATAAAAGGAGATGATAATTTCTATGGTGAAGAAAGAGAAAATTTTTATGGAGCATTGGAAATACTGAAAGCTGCTAATGACAAAGTGTATTTTGAGACTCTATCAGCAACTCATCATCTTCACCTAACACATGCGGAAAATACAGCAGCAATTATTAATCCCTTTTTAGAAAAGTATGATTGAATATCATTCTGAATATTACTGATATTATATTGGAATGAAGTATGTATGTCCAGAACACGGTGTGTATACGACCGTGGTCTAGAAAACTTAGAATGGATTGGCAGAATGTTACTTTTAATGCCAATTCGCTCCGTGCGATGGTATACTATAGCGGAAAAGTAGGACTAAGGGTTGGTTTATGACTAAGGCCGGTATTCATAGTCGGATCTTATTTCGAGACCGTCTTAAGTAATGTCTTAAGACGCTAATACGGCTCTGTGATTGGTTCATGACATCTTAAGATTGAACTTAAGACGGTCTTAAATATAAGAACCGACTATGAATACCGGCCTAAGTTTCCACCGAGGGTTCGAACCGGGTCAGAATCGGGTTAGAGTCGGGTCAGAGTTGGGTTGACTTGCCTGTTTCCACCGAACCAGTGTTACACCAGAGTTACACCAAAGTTGCGGCCAGGTTGAACGTTACCAACTGTGCAAAATGTCAACAGTAGCTTGAAGGTTATGTGCATGAAGAATAGAACTAAGGAGGACGAACTCCCATAGGCGATGCGTCAGATTCATGAGCCCAAAAGTGGTTGTCGATATTAGTTCAAAGTGCTAATCGAGATGTCGCTTCCGTCCCATTACTGAGTATTCATGTATACAGTGCGAGTGTATGTTAGTAGATTACTATACACTCGTGATAGTCGCGATCAGCTGAATATAGTTTACGCGAGCGTTATTTCTGTAATAACTAATTGCGATAATTCACTCGTTTACGTGGAGTAAATTATCGTAAAGTTACTGTAGAAGTAACACTCGCGTATAAAACATAGTATAAGTGAAGAAGAACGATTTTCTGAAATGAAAACTGTGTGCTCATTTCCCGGTTGTAAATCGGGAAGTCCTAGTGAAAGGAGAAATAATAAATTACATGGTTTAAAGAATAAAACCATGTTTAAATTTTCACGAACGGTTTGTATTTACATCAATACAAAATTCACATATTTGAATTAATTCGCCTAAAGTATTTAATATTTTTACAATATTTATTGCTCTAGGATAAATTTCCATTTATTCGACAAAAGTGGGAAGATATTATCGTTTGCAAAGCAGAGGATACCAAAGTTCTTTGTGAGCTTTACTTCAGAATTCAGATCAGGAGACATACGAAGTAATTATGAAATACTGTCAGTTTGTCGATCGTAGCGCTGTCGGTGTATGGTTTTCGAACTACTACTGTAACCGGGTTTTGGGCTTATCTCGAAACATGGAGTTCGTCCTCCTTAGTTCTATTCTTCATGGTTATGTGACTATCAGAACCATTTAAAATATTATGGATCCGAGAGCCATAATATTAGTTGCACAGTATTAAAGTAATATGCATAAATTATTTCTCATATTACAAACTCGACAGTATGAAGTAAAACGTCTTCTGGAAGACTTATGTATAAACTCATCTATCAAATTGGCAACACTACAGTAACGCTAACTCAACTCTTGTCGTTTCCATCGAACCTCATTTAGACCCTACCTTAAAATTTTGTTGGGTAGAGTTCACGTTCGAGTTTGGTGTTTCCACCGCAAGAGCGATCACCCCAACTCGATTCTGCCCCGACTCTGACCCAGTACGAACCCTCGGTGGAAACTTAGTCTATAATAGCCGTAACCGTTAACTTAGGCTGGTGCCGTAAAAGTTGGAAGATAGGAAACCTGTACTACCGTTTATAATTGGATTATAAACGGTAGTACGGGTTTCCTATCTTCCAACTTTTACGGCACCAGCCTAAGTTAACGGTTACGGCTATTATAAACCAACCCTTAGAGCGCCCATGGTGGCCGGAATTTGCATTATTTGATGGACCCGCTGGACTGACAGATTATTAGTAGCTTTCCATTTACATCAAAACTCAGTTAATTTTTACTTATGACATCATAACTCAGTTGATGCACGTTCCTTTTGATGCTGATGGCAAGAGATTCAACTGAATTTTTATTCACAATCGAGACCGTGTCCTTAGACTCACATTAAAAATGAGATTATGAACTTGTATTGTTATGCGATAACTTTGTCACCAAAAAAAGCAGGTAAATTCCTTTTACTCACAGAACAACTGACGTTTTATCTGAGTATTCTGAGTCTAAACTGCAGTCTAAGGTACTCACATAACTGAGTGACTCAGCTCACTTGAGTGTAAATGGAAAGCGCCTATTTTCTAGTACATCTGAGTACATCGTAATGGAAAAAAATAGCAAAAAATCTATTTTAACTGTCTTGTAATATAATGACAATTTTTTCATCAGTAAAATTGATTCAAGTTACTTAACGACAGAAGTTATGACGGTTACGTAGCTCGAATATTTGACAGCTATTCCAGCAAAATGTGCGATATCGGCGGCAGCACTAGTCTCTCCGCACACAGTGAATAGTACATGATTCATAACGTTTATAACATGACAGTCCGAAACTCATATTTCTATGCATATTGAGTATATTGATAAATATGTATATTTTATAAGATAAGTTATATAAATATGTATATTTTTTATAAAATGATGAGATAAATATGTATATTTTATAAACTATTCTAATAGATCTTATATTAATATTTAAAATTTTTGAGTAATTAAATGTACTCTATATGAACATTATACAATCAAGTGCAAGAATGGTATCTGGGGCGCTTCAGAATCAAATGTTTGTAATATTTAAGTATATCTTTTTATTTAGTACATACCTATAGTTACATGCTTGAATGGCTTAATGGTTGCAAAGAATAAAAAATAATCGTTGGTTCCATGTACCTATAGTGGATTACACGTGTAGTGGATTACACACTTCATGGGCTAGACGTATATTCCGTATTACAGGGATTTCACGTACTATATACAGGGTGTCCTATTTTCCACCCTCATAACTTTTCAGGATCAACGTTTGAAGGAAAACGACTCGGATAAAAGTTGTATGGTTTCGAGGGGGACATTAGGGATCCTCTAGTAAGGGATGAGAAAACACGCCGGATACGCCGCCATTCGAGGGTCACTGGGTCAGAAGCAATCGCCGCGCGATGTTTCAATCTGTGCTCGCAGCAGTAAGTACTTTGAAAATAATAACTACAAATAAAGAATAATCCTAATTCAATGAGAACAAAAGGTAATTATTTAGAATACACGCTCCACCTCAAATATCGATGAAATTAGGCTTAATCGATTCGTTTTTGCATAAAACGAAAGAATCTGGCAGAAAAATGCGGCGGTCTGCCCTGCAAAGCGAGATATTTAGCGTTAAAGTTGACGACTCTCAGGTTATGAAATCTGTCATACCGACGCGATGTAGCGACTGTGGTAGCGACAGAAACATGCCCCGCGGCCACATGCGCATGCTCTGTCAGCTCTGTGGCCACATGCGCATGCTCCGTGTCTGCACGCGCATGCAAAAGTGCGCGAATTTGAAACGTATGCATATTTATAATGCATAAATATAAATATGTACTTTTTATATACCAACTATTCTCTGCTTTAACAAATTATTTCTTCTACAGATATTAAGCGTCGAAGTTTACGAAACAGAAATGATTTGTTAAAGCAGAGACCAGTTGGTATATGAAAAGTACATATTTATATACCAACCATTCATTGTACATATAAATATGTACATTTCATATACCAACAAGTCTCTGCTTTAACAAATTATTTGTTAAATAATTTGTTAAAGCAGAGAATAGTTGGTATATGGAAAGTACATATTTATATGTACTTTTATATACATATTTATATACCAACTATTTATTGTACATATAAATATGTACTTTTTATATACCAACGAGTCTCTGCTTTAACAAATTATTTCTGTTTCGTTAACTTCGACGCTTAATATCTGTAGCAGAAATAATTGTTAAAGCAGAGAATAGTTGGTATATGAAAAGTACATATTTATATTTATGCAGATTTATATATGCATACGTTTCAAATTCGCGCACTTTTGCATGCGCGTGCAGACACGGAGCATGCGCATGTGGCCGCGGGGCATGTCTCTGTCGCTACCATAGACTTATATAGATAGACCGGCCCCTGCCGTGAGAGCACGCGTCGGAAGATGTACGGTGCAGACATAGCCGTGGGGGGTCTCTTCTCTCTGTCTTCTGATCGCTTGGTGGGGATAGAAGTCTAGAGTGGGGACTAGTAGGGAATAGATGGGCTAGACGTCTATCCCCACCAAGCGATCAGAAGACAGAGAGAAGAAACCCTCCACGGCCATGGTATAAATACAAGGGTATGCTCATGCGCATGCGACCAATCAGAATTGTCAAAGTGTGACGTCACAGATAAGCGGTAAATTTCAAACTGCTGTTTCCAAACAGCTTATGTTAGCGGCACTCTCGTCAGATATATTATTTTAATTTCAAGTTTGCAGGGAAAAAATCTGTTGTAAAGTAATAGTTTATGAATTAATAAATACCCTGTAACAAAATATAATGTAAATAAACATTATAAACTCAATAAATATAGAAAAGTTTACAAAACAAATATATAAAAATAATAATAATAATAATAATCTTTATTAACGGGTAATAAACCTTTTAGCGTACAAAGGAGAAAGAAAATACAAGAACATAAAATTTCATAGCATAATATAAAGAGCATTTAAAAATACGAGAGTAGACGAGAAAGTTTTCGTTTAAAATTTGATACAGAGCCACCAAAAAAATGTCAATATTTTTTTGGCTTTGTTCAGCTTTCCTCCTCATACCACTTTGTAAGAATTAAACAATAATATGACAACAATAATAATAACATATATAAAGACGCTACAAAAAAGATTTGTTATTCGTAAATTTAGTTAACTTCTTTTTCTTATTCTTAAATCTATTTGCTACAGCAATGGGGTTCGATTAATTTCGCGTACCCTAATGTAGGTTCTTGTCCTAACACACAAAATTATATGCAATTTACTTCATTATATTTGTATATTTACAAGAAATATAAAATCTTACTTTTTTTAAGGTTAACGTTTTGTTTTCCGCATGCTGCAAGCCACTTAGCTGCGATCGTTAAATCTTTCGGAAACGAAAAATATTTTATACTGTTTATACTGTTTCCGTTAAGCAATTTTGTTTTCCGATAATAATTGCCACAACCTTTCACGGAACAGGACATTGCATACGGTAATGTCCACAATCACGTTTTTCCGGATCTAAACAACAAGCACCAGGGCCATATTTAATTGCGGTCCAATCAGATTCTAGCCGAGTGTGACGTCACACTTTGACTGCGCAGTGGGTGTCCACGGAATGAGCATACCCTTGTATTTATACTTCTTCTTCTTTAAACCCCCGATGGATATCTGGCTCCAGTGGGAGCCACAGTACCACGCGTACAACAAGATATAAAATGGGGGCCACTCAGGGGGGAAGAGAGGCGCCCTCTTGTAGAAATCCAAAGTATCTCATTCTCAAATCGTCGGTAAAGAGGAGTACCAAAGCTCCATAATAATCAATGTTACTATTTGAAACACCATAAGCGGCGAATTCGTAATAAGCGGCATATATACAACTTAAAATCGATGTTACTATTTGAAACACCATAAGCGGCGAATTCGTAATAAGCGGCATACATACAACTTAATTTAATTTGATTTGATTTGATTTGAGTTAACAATTACTCATAAGCGGCAAATTCACAATAAGCGAAATATAAAGAATTTAATATCTAAGAGGCAAACATAATATCAACTGCATACATATAATCAAAATGAATCAAATAAATAGCCAAGCGGTAACCAAAGCTCGTAGGCGGCGAATTCATAATAAGCGGAATACATATAATTTAATCTGAGTTTACAATTACTCAGCAAATTCCATATTAATTTCACTTAAACCTGAGAATCCACTTTCACAAATTGGTATAATATAAGAGAGCGCATCTTTGAACAAGACCCTGTTATTACGCAAAAGTTATAAATGCTACACAAATGTATCATAAGCATATCAGAATATATTCCAAATCATCAAGATCCATAAGTCAGGTTTAAGAGAAATATTATTAGCGACGAAATCCAAAATTCCAATGACAATGTAAACATTGCCACAGAGCGCAAGAAACTAGCAATCACAAAGCTCAATAATAAGAATCGTAGTTATGAATACGGCGAAATCCGATAACGATATAAACATCGCCATAAATACGTCAGTGGCATGTTCCAACGAATGGAATTCAAAATAATAAACGAGGAAAACACGAGATATCTATCATTCAAAAACATTAGAATTAACGTATAATCCCGAATATTAAACGGAAATAAAATTTCCTAAAGTTGATCACAAAATAGAAGAATTACTAAACTATTAATGCCATCAAAACATAAAAGTAATAAACAAAGCACACACGAGATATCTATAATTCCTAAATATTAGAAGTAACGTATAATTCCAAATAGTAAACGGATATAAGATTTCCTAAAGATGATCACAAAATAAAAGGATTGCAAAACTATTAATGACATCAAATCATAACTTAATACACGCATAAAAAATATGGCAGGTACGACCGAAACGCATGTCAAAATCCAAAGCGTCCCCCTCGAGCAGGGACGTCCAAGAGATCGACCAGCTCTCTCTAAATATACGCCATTCATATGGTAATAATAATAATTATGAACATAAGATTCAAATGATACAAAAGACTATATCAGGCAGTATTATACAGAAAAATTCTAAACACAAATATCCATCATCAAAATTAATAAAAGTAATAACTAACGACAAATTCAAAACTCAAAATTAATTTACGAGCTCCAATAAGATGAATAGCATATACATAAAAACACGAGTGACGTAGAAAGTATCACGCTGACATAGAATGATTAGTGCGAAAAGTACAAAGGTGATCACGCGCATATGACCCCAAATAAACTGATATATATAATTCGAAAGACGCAATTAGAAACTAACAATTTGAATAATACAGAATGGCAATAACAAATCTAAACTAAAATTAAAGTAATGTATAAATTAAGAATCCGGTTCACACTAAATAACTTATTACTAAAGACGTCTATCTAACAAGAATTGTTTAGTAAGAAGAAAGTTTATCCACTGACAAAAATCGAAAGACCACTAATAACTTATAACTAAAAACTTATCTTGACTGGCAAGGATAAATCAAGTCCAATGTTCGAAGATAGAGTCACATCACGCATTAAGACCAATAGAAATGCAAACTCAAAGTATAAGTAACAAACTACATAAACTAAATAAACTAAATAAACTAAATAGGAAGCCCGTCACACAAAACGATATCATCATTGAAAAGAACTCTGTTAAACTTGGCAAGCGGGCCGACGTCCGTCCCGGACGCCGGCCCGCGACGGACTCCCCTTGTATTTATACCATGCCCACGGCTATGTCTGCACCGTACATCTTCCGACGCGTGCTCTTACGGCAGGGGCCGGTCTATCTATATAAGTCTATGGTCGCTACCACAGTCGCTACATCGCGTCGGTATGACAGGTTTCATAACCTGAGAGTCGTCAACTTTAACGCTAAATATCTCGCTTCGCAGGGCAGACCGCCGCATTTTTCTGCCAGATTCTTTCGTTTTATGCAAAAACGAATCGATTAAGCCTATATTCATCGATATTTGAGGTGGAGCGTGTATTCTAAATAATTACCCCTTAAATAATAGGTATATCCCACACAGCACAAAACTGAACAAATACCTTTCAGAGACCTTCGCAAAGCGTTACAAAAAAGATCTCATAAATGTCTCATACACGCCTCAGATACGTGAAAATGTCCGCTTATTTGTCACAAAGTCGTTTATGAAAGGTTGCACAGACATCTCCTAAACATTTTGCAACATCTCTGAGGGTGCGATCACATGGAGCGGAACAGCGTACGCAGAAAATCGCAGAACGAGAGCCTTGACCAATCACGAGCGTTCTGTGATTTTCAGCGACTTTCCGCGGTTTTCAGCGGACAGACTTCGCGGAATTGCGCAATTGTGCACCTAGAACATATATTTCGTTAATGCAGAGACAACATGAACAAGAAAATATCACAAATAGTAAGAAAAATTAACACCTACTAATTCTATTTATTACCTGGCAGTTATTATTATTATTTTACAATTTATTCCAGCTGTTTGGAGGTTAGCGATGACACATCCGCAACAATTCTTTACGCGAAATTATAGTTCTACATTCACATGGAGCGGAATGAGCAAAGCGTAACGACTAGTATGTCTCAATAATTACTTTTTAACCATTCTATTTACAAGTAATTATTATTATCATGGTCATAAATGTTACATTTAATGGGTTTTCTGTTAGAAATATTTAACTTAATGCTTAAAATATTAAAATAAAGTTTTAACCAAATAAAGACTTGTGATTGGTTGCGCGCAATCCGCGTTGCTTTCGTTACGCTTCATGTGAACGTAGGGATTGTAAATTTGCGCAACAAAAATAGCGGAACGCTCGTGATTGGTCAAGGCTCTCGTTCCGCGATTTTCTGCGTAATCTGTTCCGCTCCATGTGTTCGTACCCTGAGATGTTTTGCAAAACATTTTGAGTATGTTACATACAGGTATCTGGCAATTATTACATGCGCTCAAATAGGATAATTTTAATTTAAGATTTGAAGAAATAATATTGTTTTACATTTGAAAAAGTTTTTTAATATTTAAAAAACATCTTACTGTGGAAAATATAGTCTTATATATTTATATCATCGCAATCGCAGCAATGTTGCTGGCAAAGATATGTCTTGCGGATGTCATGATTTTGCTTCGCCTGGACCTGCTTATATTCGCTCTCAACTGAAACTTACTTACGAGTTAATCTCACCACTAAGCGCCGCCTATCGGTGTCATTGCGAACTAACATGGAAAGATGCGCTACCGTGCATCTTTCTTTAAATATCTCAGGAAATTCTTAACGAAAAAGAGTTGCATTATAGTGTTTTGAAAATGTCTTGATAAGGGCTACAAGAAATATTTCTCCGATGTATCAGTATCACTGTTACTTGAATAAGAATCACTCGAATCTAGAATAATCAAAAATATAATAATAAAAACGAAGTAAGTTCTATATTACACAAATTTTAAAATAATTAAAATCTTACTTATTTGTGATGTGTTATAGGTATTTATAGGCAAATTTGGCAGTATTTTTTCCCCCGATTTCTCATTCTGTTGATTTCCTTTATTTCGCATAGCGATGCAAGATGGTTTTAAAGAAATATTGTAATCTAAAACAGATAAAAATCCATAAAAAAAAATCTTATTAAATAATATTATAAATCTATTAATAATTTTTATTAAATTTAATGTATTAGTTATATTAATTTATTTATTATATATATATATATTTATTTTATTTATAAATTATTAATTTATATTTATACCTCGACAATTTATAATTATTCAAATATCAATATTTTTAACATAGTAAGTGCAAACTTTTTTTAAATAAAAGTTTATTCTTATTTAAAACCTTTTACATAGCATTTTAGATTCTTTGATTAAATTTTTAAGATTAAAATACCTATAACTACAATTTGAGGTACTTGGAGCTGCATCATTTTCAAGAGCATTATTTATATCTTTATCATTTTCTTCCTCATTATTGAAATTATTTTCGTTTTCATAATCTTTGCCACTCGCAGAGTGTAATAATCTTGACATTCGTAGAATTTCTCGATGAACAATTGGCATTCTATAATGCTCACGATGAATTTTTTCCTCGTGTCCCATAAAATTAGCAAGGTCGGTAATTTCACTGTCCGACAAGTTCAAATTGACTCCTAATGTTGCTACATGTTTACGTAGAGTAGTACCTCGTAAAGTTTCAGGCCGATCAGCGCCACATTCAAACGAAAATCTACGCATTAGATTACATGCTTGCAAGTGTGTATGTTTATGGCAATCATCATTGGGAGTACCAAAAACATAAGGATTTGTTGAGCGCACACCAGCTTTCTTTCTATGTTGAAGAATTAATTCTACACATTTCTGTAACTCTGAATCTAATAAAACAGGTACAGTACGGGTCAGCTTTCCACGTATCGTAAATCGCACATATTCCATTGCTAATCTTTGGCATTCAGACGAAAGTGCATTAAATCCATCTGGATTCGTCTTTGGATCAATTTTTTCATAGTTCTTATAGTCTTCAATGTATGTCCTTTCCATTTCTTCTGGCCTTCGTCTATTAAGGAGGTTCGAGCATTACTTGTGAGTCAAAAATGCGATTGAAATAAATGTCATTACAACGATCTCGAATTATATGCAATATTAGTATAATGAATTGTGGATGCTACTTACGTGCTATATTCTTCGTAAATTATTAGCGTATAGAATATTAACAAACATATACTAGGGTATGAGAGCGTCAACGACTCGGGAATCGCTTATTTGGCCAACATTATAAGTTAGAACATGTCACTTTGTGACAATAAGCTTTCTATACTCGAAAGCCATCGTAGAGCCTTAATTTTTTTATATGATTTACATAAACACTTTACACAAATAATCGCAAAACTTGAGCAATATTGACCGTATAGTTTTTCTGTAATATTATTCAGAAGTTGACCACTTTTAGTCTACCCTTATGGAGAAAGTCGCTCCGAGGTAGATTATCACTGGTTTAGTACACATTTAGCCACCTGAGGACTTTGAAAAACTAGCATTTGATAGATGAAACATCAAGGATTGTGTAAAGACTTTAAAAATAGGACTTTACCGTGTGGATTGAAGGCTATACTGTCACAAAGTTTAGATCCTAGCCTAGAATGTTGGATAATAAGCGATTCCCGAGTCGTTGACGCTCTCATACCCCGGCATATGTTTGTTAAATATTCAATACAATAATAATTTACGAAGAATATAGCACGTAAGTAGCATCCACAATTCATTATACTAATATTGCAAATAATTCGGGATCGCTGTAATGACATTTATTTCAATCGCATTTTTGACTCACAAGTAATGCTCGAACCTCCTTAAAGAGCTGTATTGATATTAACGTACTTTTAGAAAGCTTTAGCCAATCTTGGAACGAAAACTTTTGTTTTAGATTTTCGAAAGCTGCAGTACGTTGTATTTGTAAAAAGCTGTCCAATTTCTTAATATCATCAATAGAAGGAAGAGTAATTTTCTTTTTTCTTTTTACTTGTTGTTGCGTTTCTAAGGCAACTTTATTGACTGCTGTGCCATATTCATTACTTAACAATGTTAAAAAGTTTTCTACCTGTTTTTGTCTTTCAATATTGTCTTGAAATATTGTCAAAGAAACTAGCATTTTTCCTGCGGCTTTTAATAATGTGCCTAGTGATGTTGCTAATGACGGATTATTATAAGTCTTCGTTGAAATGTCAAAACCAGCAAGAATATTTATGACATCAATACATGTTCCGTAATATTTTGGATAATAAACCGACGATAAGTCATCTATATCCTGACAATGCTGTCTAATTTCTAAAAGAAAACGACCAAGTTGTCTCAGTCGCTGTCGTATCATGCTATGATGGTGTGGAGATGGATATCTTTAACAAAGTCTATTTCCATGTTCCATAATTAATTGATCATAGCGAATAATACGCGTTATTCTGTCGTCATGACATCGTGGCATTACTATTTGGCGTAAAATATTATCAGCTTGGCTTGCATATCTACCTATAACTTGTCGACTAAGAACAGGACAAACTTTAGAACCTTTACGTTTTTGATTGATGCAATGCACCGTATGGTGTCTAAAATTTAGTTTATTAAAGACTCCTTTGCATTTTGCGCAACAAACATAATCCTGCGCTGTATTTTTAGATTTTTCAGCAGGCCTTCTGCAAACTATTAATTCACCGCTATTTACGTCAGTACTAACATTGTAATAAAAATCTTCTTTTTGCAGCATGTTAATCAATTTTTTTCTTTCATTACTTTTTTTCGGTAAATCAGTAAAATCTTTCACTCTTTTTTCATTTTTATGTTTTCTCTCTAAGTGACGACCAATTTTTGATTGCCATGTTTTGCAGAATAAACAGAAATGTTTCCTAAAAATACGTTTAGATTCTTTTGGAGGAGCTGATTGAACATACATTTCTTCGTCATTACGCGATGATTTGCCACGAATATTTGTTGTTAATGAAATATTTAATCCAGATTTATCAGAATTATTGGAAGAATTACTTCTTCTTAAGCTCTTATTTGCAGATCTATTGTTTGAGACATCATGTTTGTCATATTCTTCAGATGAATGTTCAGGTGAAATATACTCACTATGTGAGTCAGAAAAGTCATCATTATTTTGAGAATCTAAAACAATTAAAAATAATTAAAATCAACATTAATTAAAATTTAATTAACAAAAAAATGTATTAATTCCGACAGCGATTGACTAGCTAAAGGATGTTAATTAGAATTTAGAATTTACTGCGAAAAATATTGCCCCAGCGGGAGGTTCCAGGTTCAAACCCTGGCTGGGGCAATATTTTTCGCTGTAAATTCTAAATTCTAATTAAAATCCTTTAGCTAGCCAATCGTTGTCGAGATTAATATACATTTTCTTGTTAATTTTAATTATTGGCGAAATATATCATTACTTTCTGTAAAATTTAATTGTTTGAATAACATTAAATTTAAAAATATTAATTACGCTTTGGTGGAAAATAAACCATGGAATTTTTTGTATACGTTTCTTGAGAATTATCCAAATTGATAGTCTTGATTTTTTCGATTGATTCGAGTGTATCATTCAACATTGCTTTGTTGCCATTCCTAGAACCATCATATATTTAAAAAATTTAATAAACTCATAAATTATAAAGACAATAATATGTTCTCTTAAAAATGACTGGCTTACCAATCTAACTCAAAAGTTGAATTTTCTAATTGTTCATTTTCTATATTTTTGCATTGAGGAACTACTAACGTATTTCCATTCCAACTCCAACTAAACTCGTTACTTAAGAATTTCTTTGTAATTGGTATTTGACTTTCCGATAATAGGTTATTGAATGATTCATTTATAGCTGATAATTGACTTTTTGATAATAGGTCATAATTACTAAACAGAACACATAATAATTTGCTTAGATCATTATTATTAATACAAAACTATTTAAATATGATAACACAAAACTTTTTATTTACCTTTGATCCAAAGATATTTCTTGTTTCGAATTAGCTGGTAATATCCGTACAGAATTAGAAAATGGAACATTACTAATAATTGCAGGCTTACTATTTGGAACTTTATCAAATACACTTTCCATATTAGAATTTTTATTTGTGACATTTTCTAAAGAACCACATGAAATCGTATATCTTCTGTGTTTAATTTTGAATAAGCTCGTTTTAAATATTCTGTAATTTTAGACAAAATGAAAGATAGAAATTAATTAACTTCATGTAATAGAAAACATTTGAAAAATTGAGAAGCACATAATATATATGTGTATTCCAATGTTTCAAATGTTTCTTGTATTACATAGCACATATAATTATAAATAACATTCTATCCTAAACTCTGTCGCGAATTATAAATCATTTAAAATGGGCTTAAAACAGAAATATTAGTTAAATGTTTTTAATATCAACTACAAAAGAAATTACTGTGTTATTTGATTAGTAATTTACTTTCATCTGGTAGAATCGTATTTAAATTTATTATCAAAGATTTCTTGTCACTCATGTCACAAGGTACTTTCGAAACACGGTTCTGTGTTTTTAAAATACATTTTGTAGACGAACTCTCAGCAACTTCATAACTTTTTAAAGATGACTAAGATTGTTCCAACTTTCCATTATCTTCTGATGTAGCATTATTATAATCTGTACATAAAAAAGAAATTAAAGCAGATATATATATAATAATAATAATAATATGATTGTTAAGCTAATATAATTGCTGATTTTTTAAGAATTATTTTTCTAAAAATAGTAAATTATATTTAGATTAAAATAATATCACCGTCATCATTTGTGATACAAGTTTTGATATTTTGATACAAATTTGTTGTTTTATTTATTATTACGAAATCATTATTTAAATTAAAATTAAAATGTTTTTGCAAGTTAGTAACATTAGGTAGTAAGTAACATTTAAAAGTATCTTTTTAATACTTTATCAATATCTTTCTAGTGTAATTAATAATAGAATTTAGAATACAAGTTGATAAATCAAGTTACGTTTTTTATACATCAATTAAAATAACAATTTACATAATATTATTAGATTTTTCAATTCCTTAAAAAAAAAAGAAAACTGTGAACTCATCTTGTTTTATATTCAAACCATTTTTGCTATTTTGTGCTTTAATCATATTATATTCTTGTAAGATTATTTTCTCTCTTTTTACACTACTGTTATTTCCTATAAAAAATATATAAGTCTTTATTCCTATGTAGAAAATAATCTAAATTAATTAAATTAATAAGTAATTAAAATAATAAACCTTCTAAGTGACATTGTGTATTAATTAACAATTCCTCTTGTGTTGCAGTAGTATGACATAAAGCATTAGTTAAATCACGACATGGACTAGAAGTTTTAATATTTTTATTATCTTCTTGAAGTTCCTTTTCAAAATCCTGCTGGTGTTTTTAAAACAAAAAGTAACACATACAATATAGAAACATATAATATAGTTTATTTGTTAAAATATTTGGATAAATATTTGCTAGAATATTTCAGATATATCTTACCTTTGAAACACTTTTATTGCTTTTATCACTTTTTTCACATCGCAATCTTTCTGCTTGTTCTTTATAATCTGATAAAGAATTGCTTGATTTTTCTAGATCTTCGATCTTTACTTGTGGAATATTAGCTTTTAAGTTTTGTATTAACTCATATAAAATTTTGTGATTACCTGCAAATACAAATGAATACATTGTATAATAGTATGAAAACAAAAATTAATTTACGTTACTTAATATAGATCAACGTTATTTAACTCACAATAAACAGCAATAAGTTGCACAGTCTCCTTATTGCACTTTTTGATAAATAAACGTTTATTTTGCTTTTTTTGTGATAATTTTTTGGTAAGCTCTACAAGATTTGTAAACTTGCAGATTTCATATTTACTATTATTTGTTAAAATAATATCAAATTTTCTTTGATCACTCATTTTGCACGAGGATCAATATCTGTATTCATCAATAAAACCTAATTATGGCATAGTAAGAGAAAAATATATAATTCATGTATCCACGTGTAAAAGATAGCTACTTCATTAACTATAATTATCTTGCAAATAAAGATTGTCTTAAATCTATAAAGAAATGAAGTTACTACAGTTTATGATGCAGTTAGAATCGTATACTATTGTATCTTAAATGACTTAAATGACTCTTTATATAACAAATTATTTAACAGTGCATAATTTTAGGTTAGGTTAGGTTAGATTGCATATTTACTTCTGTATAAAAGATTCTTTCATAATTATCAATAAAGTTGGTAATACTGAAGGAGAGCTCACTCCTCACCGATTTTGCTGAATTTAGGCCTAATCGACGCGTTTTTGCACAAAACGACCGAATCTGGCAGAAAAAAGTGTCGCTCTGCCTTGCGAAGCGAGATATTAATAGTTAAAGTTGACGACTATCAGGGACCCAATTCTGTACACGATACCGACAACTATCGGTGTCGTTGCGCAGCTTTTATACAATATGAAAAACCTGCGCAACGACACCGATAGTTGTCGGTATCGTGTACAGAATTTGGCCCCAGGTTATGAAACTTGTCCTACCGACGAGATATAGGCCGGTATTCATAGTCGGTTCTTATATTTAAGATCGTCTTAAGTTCAATCTTAAGATGTCATGGACCAATCACAGAGCCGTATTAGCGTCTTAAGACATTACTTAAGATGGTCTTGAAATAAGACCCGACTATGAATACCGGCCATAGCGACTGGTAGTGACATGAACATGATCCGCGGGGGCATATGCGCATGCTCTGTGACCACATACGCATGCTCAGTGGCCGCACGCGCATGCAAAAGTGCGCGAATTTGAAACGTATGTATACTTTTAATGAAAATTGAATATAAGTATTATGTATTAAATCTTCGCCTTACTAAAGAGATGAGTCTACCATATACTAAAAATATAAATACTGAAAAAATTAGCGAGGCCCCGTACGCAAGGTAGGACGTTCTATTCACTTGACGTGTAGAATTTATATATTTATTAAATCTTTGCCTTACTAAATAGATGAGTCTACAATATACTAAAAATAGATACAGAAAAGATTAGCAAGACCCCTACGCAAGGTAGGGCGTTGCCCCTCTCTCCACAACCACCCTTCCTGCCAGGGCCTGTTTCACGACTTTTTTTTTCTACCAGATTAAGTCTTGTTTTTGTAATAGATGTTGCTTTTGCAATAGAAAAGTGTTATATCATAATTGGGGGTGCTCCCCCCCCCCCCCCCGGCTTCGCCTCCTGGACCCCCATTGAGAGCTTTACCTGGGCCTCGCTTTACAACTTAGCATGTAGTACGTGTAAGCAAAACTCCCAATGGGGGGTCCAGGGGGCCAAGCCCTCGGCCAGGGGGGTTGGGGGGGGGGGGTCGAGCCCCCGACTTTGATATAGAGGAAAGTCCCCTATTATGAGATAGGTTTTTAATATGAGATAACAGGGTTTCTTTTAAACTAATAGGCCCAGATAGGACCTAATAGTTTAAAAGAAACCCTGTTATCTCATATTAGGAACCTATCCATAATAGGGGACTTTCCTCTAACACTTTTCTATTGCAAAAGCAACATCTATTACAAAAACAAGACTTAATCTGGTAGAAAAAAATGTCGTGAAACAGGCGCTGGCAGGAAGGGTGGTTGTGGAGAGAGGGGCAACGCCCTACCTTGCGTAGAGGTCTTGCTAATCTTTTCTGTATCTATTTTTAGTATATTGTAGACTCATCTATTTAGTAAGGCAAAGATTTAATAAATATATAAATTCAACACGTCAAGTGAATGGAACGTCCTACCTTGCTATGGCACGCCGTTTTACTTTTTAATAGCATAAATAAAATTCTACTCGATATAAGAGTTTCAAAAAATAATTGTCTTCAGAAAAATTCCGATTCTTACTAATGAATTAAAATTATGTCGAACATAATAAAAATTGGATGAATTAAAAATATGTCGGCACATACAAATAATTCCGAATTTTTATTATATATACACATAATTTTAATTTATTGAATTATTATTATGTCGAGGCAAAAATTTAATAAACTGGATTAATATTATGTCACAGCATAATAATTATACAACGAATTAAAATTATGTCTGGAAATAAAAATAATTCCGAAATTTTATTATGTTCCAATATAATTTTAATTCATCGAATTATTATTATGTTGCGACATAAAAGCAATTCCTTTTTATTATGTTTTGGCATAATTATAATACATTCAATTTTAAAATTTATCAAATTGAAATATGGCTATCGTTAAAAATAATTCCGAACATTAATTATGTCTCGACAAAATTTTAAATGAATGAAATAAAATTATGTCAAAACAAAAATAATACTGAATTTTTATTATGTCTCAACTTAATTTTAATTCATCCAATTATCATTATCTCGGGACATAATTAAAATTGAAAATTAAAATTATTTTCTGACATAATTTTAATGCATTGAATTAAAATTATGTATAAACATAAAATTTTTTAAATTCTGAATTTTAATTATGTCCCGACATAATTTTAATTCGTGGAATTATTATTATGTCGCGACATAAAAGTAATTCCGAAATTTTATTATGTCTAGACATAACAGTAATTCCGAATTTTTGTTACGTATTGACATAATTTTAATTCATCGAATTATTATTATGTCGCGACAAAATAGTAACTACCGTATTCTTATTATGTCCTGACATAATAATAATTCAACGAATTAAAATTATGCCCGACATAATAATAATTCCACATTTTTATTATGTTCCGACATAATTTTAATTCAGTCTATTTTTATTATGTCACGACGTAATTTTAATTTATCTAATTTTTATTATGTCGCGACTTAATTTAAATTTTGCCGCTAGCGAATTTAAGTTTTTAATACTTGCAACACTAAGATGGCGCCAATAAACAATTTAACGCGAATGAGAAACGCACGAACTACTGTCCACGTATGCCAGGTCGCCGATGACGGGACCCAAGCAATACGCTCCGTAGTTTCCGGTGTCTAGGTGTTCCAATTCCTCGAATTCGGTATCTGCGTGCCCCAGGTCGCCGATGAAGAGGTCCAGATGTTGCGCTCCGTAGTTTTCGGTGTCTAGGTGTTCCAATTTCTTGAATTCGGTATCTGCGTGCCCCAGGTCGCCGATGACGAGGTCCAGATAGTGCTCTCCGTAGTTTTCGGTGTCTAGATGTTCCAATTCTTCGAATTCGGTATCTGCGTGCACCAGGTCGCCGATGACGAGGTCCAGATGGTGCTCTCCGTAGTTTTCAGTGTTTAGATGTAGTTTTCGGTGTCGAGGTGTTTTAATCCCTCGAATTCGGTGTTTACGTGTGCCAGGTCGCTGATGACGAGGTCTAGCTAGTGCGCTCCGTAGTTTTCGGCGTTTAGATGTATTAATACTTTGAATTCGGTGTCTACGTATCCCAGGTCGCCGATGACGGGACCCAGACAGTGCGCTCCGTAGTTTTCGGTGTCTCGGTGCTCCAATTCCTCGAATTCGATGACTATACGTCCAAGATCACCGATGATAAGGTCCAGATAGTGCGCTTCATAATTTTCGGTGTCTAGATGTACTAATACTTTGAATCGGCGACCTGGGACACGTAGACATCCAATTCGAAGTATTAATACATCTAATACCAAAACTACGGAGCGCACTAGCTGGGCCTCGTCATCAGCGACCTGGCTCACGTAAACACCGAATTCGAGGGATTAAAACACCTCGACACCGAAAACTACATCTAAACACTGAAAACTACGGAGAGCACCATCTGGACCTCGTCATCGGCGACCTGGTGCACGCAGATACCGAATTCGAGGAATTGGAACATCTAGACACCGAAAACTACGGAGAGCACTATCTGGACCTCGTCATCGGCGACCTGGGGCACGCAGATACCAAATTCGAGGAATTGGAACACCTAGACACCGAAAACTACGGAGCGCAACATCTGGACCTCGTCATCGGCGACCTAGGGCACGCAGATACCGAATTCGAAGAATTGGAATACCTAGACACCGGAAACTACGGAGCGCATTGTTTGGGTCCCGTCATCGGCGACCTGGCATACGTGGACAGTAGTTCGTGCGTTTCTTAATGGCGTTAAATTGTTTATTGGCGCCATCTTAGTGTTGCAAGTATTAAGAACTTAAATTCGCTAGCGGCAAAATTAAAATTAAGTCGCGACATAATAAAAATTGGATGAATTAAAATTATGTCGTGACATAATAAAAATAGACTGAATTAAAATTATGTCGGGACATAATAAAAATGTGGAATTATTATTATGTAGGGCATAATTTTAATTCATTGAATTATTATTATGTCAGGACATAATAAGAATACGGTAGTTAATATTTTGTCGCAACATAATAATAATTCGATAAATTAAAATTTATGTCAATACATAACAAAAATTTGGAATTATTTTTATGTCTAGACATAATAAAATTTTGGAATTACTTTTATGTCGCGACATAATAATAATTCCACGAATTAAAATTATATCGGGACATAATTAAAATTCAGAATACTTTAATTTATGTTGCGACATAATAATTCCTCAAATTAAAATTATGTCAGTATAATTAAAATTCAAAATCTAAGCAATTATGTATTTATATATAATTTTAAATCGTTGAATTAAAATTATGTTAGGACATAATTTTAATTCTGAATTTTAATTATGTCCTGACATAATAATAATTGTAGGAATAAAAATTATGTCCTAATATAATAAAAATTTGGTATTATTTTTATACATGTGTGTGTGTTGTATTTTAACATAATTTTAATTCAGCAAGTTTAATTATGTCAGAATGCAGAATACCAATCCGGAAATATTTTTATATCTAGACATAATTTTTATTCAGAAAATTATTATTATGTGAAAACATAAATTTAATTTATCGAGTTACTGACTCAACATAATAATAATTTAACAAATTACAATTTATCTAGACCTTTTTCAAGCTTTGAATAAGAAAGTGGATAATATGGAAATAGTCTTCTAAAAATAATGTGAATAAATTTTGTCTCTTACTAAAAGTATTTTCATAAACTTAATATTATTTCATAATGCAATACAAAAATAAATTGCATCTAAATTAAAATAGTTGATGTCATAATAAAAATTGACACGCTTAAATTGCGACAGAATGAATACTGTTAAATTTTAAAATATGATTTATTTTGTACATTTTAATAATGCACAATTTTAATGTATTCCTATGAAATTGCATTCAATTTTTCAAAATCTTGCAAAGTGAGAGAATATATTATGTTGAGACATAATAAAAATGCATTATATTTATATCTTCACATAAGAATAATGCTACATTTCTTTACGGCACGCTGTTTTACTTTTCAATAGTATAAATAATATTCTACTAGATAGAGAAGATTCAAAAAATAATTGTCTTCAGAAAAATTGCGATTTTTACTAATAAATTACAATTATGTCAAACATAATAAAAATTGAATAAATTAAAATTATGTCGGCACATAATAAAAATTTGGAATTATTTTTATGTCCCAACATAATTTTAATTTCACGAATTAAAATTATGCCTGGACATAAAAATAATTCCGAATAATTTTTATCGTGTCCCGACATAATTTTAATTCATCCAATTTTTATTTTGTTCGACATAATTTTAATTTGATGAATTAAAATTATGTAGCGACATAATAATTATTGGATGAATTAAAATTATGTCGATAAATAAAAATAATTCCGAATTGTTATTGTCACAACATAATTTTAATTCATTCAATTTTTATTATGTCGCGACATAATTTTAATTCTGCCGTTAGCGAATGTAAGTTCTTAATACTTGCAACACTAAGATGGCGCCAATAAACAATTTAACGCCAATGAGAAACGCACGAACTACTGTCCACGTATTCCAGGTCGCCGATGACGGGACCCAAGCAATGCGCTACGTAGTTTCCGGTGTTTAGGTGTTCCAATTCCTCGAATTCGGTATCTGCGTGCCCTAGGTCGCCGATGACGAGGTCCAGATGTTGCGCTCCGTAGTTTTCGGTGTCTAGGCGTTTCAATTCCTCGAATTTGGTATCTGCGTGCCCCAGGTCGCCGATGAGGAAGTCCAGATGTTGCGCTCCGTAGTTTTCGGTGTCTAGGTGTTCCAATTCTTCGAATTTGGTATCTGCGTGCCCCAGGTCGCCGATGACGAGGTCCAGATAGTGCTCTCCGTAGTTTTCAGTGTTTAGATGTAGTTTTCGGTGTCTCGGTGTTCCAATTCCTCGAATTCGATGACTATACGTCCAAGATCACCGATGGTAAGGTCCAGATAGTGCGCTCCATAATTTTCGGTGTTTAGATGTACTAATACTTTGAATCGGCGACCTGGCACACGTAGACACCGAATTCGAGGGATTAAAACACCTAGACACCAAAAACTACATCTAAACACTAAAAACTACGGAGAGCACTATCTGGACCTCCTCATCGGCGACCTGGGGCACGCAGATACCGAATTCGAGGAATTGGAATACCTAGACACCGGAAACTACGGAGCGCATTGCTTGGGTCCCGTCATCGGCGACCTGGAATACATGGACAGTAGTTGGTGCGTTTCTCATTGACGTTAAATTGTTTATTGGCGCCATCTTAGTGTTGCAAGTATTAAGAACTTAAATTCTCTAGCGGCAGAATTTTTATTATGTCGCGACATAATAAAAATTAAATAAATTAAAATTATATCGTGACATAATAAAAATTCGGAATTATTATTATGTCGTGACATAATAAAAATTCGGAATTATTTTGATGTATCAACATAATTTTAATTCATCCAATTATTATTATGTTGCTACATAATTTTAATTCATCAAATTAAAATTATGTGGCGACATAATAATAATTGTATAAATTAAAATTATGTCGGGATATAATAAAAATTATTTGGAATTATTTTTATGTCCAGACATAATTTTAATTCGTGAAATTAAAATTATGGTGTGACAAAAATAATTCCGAATTTTTATTATGTCACGACATAATTTTAATTCATTCAATTTTTATTATGATTGACATAATTTTAATTCATTAGTAAGAATCGCAATTTTTCTGAAGACAATTATTTTTTGAAACTTTTATATCAACTAGAATATTATTTATATATTGAAAAGGAAAACGGCGTGCCATATTTTTCCTATCTTCTCCTATGCTTTTAGAATTAAATTTTTGTCGCAACATAATTTTAAATAATTATTTTTATGTTTGGACATAATAATAATATTTCCAAAACATTTTGCTCTTTATTTTAAATCGGAGAATTAGTTTTTATTGTACATAAAAAATTTTTGCTATTAAAAAGTAAAACGGCATGCCATACCTTGCGTACGGGGCCTCGCTAATTTTTTCAGTATTCATATTTTTAGTATACATATGGTAGACTCATCTCTTTAGTAAGGCGAAGATTTAATACATAATACTTATATTCAATTTTCATTAAAAGTACACATACGTTTCAAATTTGCGCACTTTTGCATGCGCGTGCGGCCACTGAGCATGCGCATGTGGTCACAGAGCATGCGCATATGCCCCCGCGGAGCATGTTCATGTCGCTACCAGTCGCTATATCTCGTCGGTATGACAGGTTTCATAACCTGATAGTCGTCAACTTTAACTGTTAATATCTCTCTTCGCGGGGCAGAGCGACACTTTTTTCTGCCAGATTCGGTTGTTTTGTGCAAAAACACGTCGATTAAGCTTAAGTTCAACGAAATCGGTGAGGAGTGAGCTCTCCTTCAGTATTACCAAAAAGAGAGAGACAGAGAGTTTATTATTGTGCAATCTAATTACCTTTTGTTACCTAATTTGTCAATCTGTTGCGCATAAAAAGAAATCAATCATGTATGCCGTAACTAATCATATATGTATGCCGTATGAAAATATATTACAACTCACAAATATTAGGTCTGTTTTCTATTGCTGCACTGCTGAACTCAGTGCACGCTGTTGCAGTATGTTCGAGTGTAGGGCCGGTACTCATGGTTATTTAAGACCGTCTTAAGTTCAATCTTAAGATGTCATAAACCAATCACAGAGCCGTATTAGCATCTTAAGACATTACTTAAGACGGTCTTGAAAACTATGAATACCGGCCTAGGACAAGTATATTTTGTTTCACTCTAAGGGCCTACGCAAAAGCATTGTCGGTAACCATTACGACTCTGTCATAAGTCGGAAATCGGTGTCGGAAGCGACAACAGTACTGCGTTGTCGCTGCGACATACGTTTACATAGAACTTTGTGCGTTGACTTCCAACACCGATTTCCGACTTACGAGTCGTAATGATTACCGACAATGCTTGTGCGTAGGCCCTAACTTACTACATCAGCGTGCACTAGGTCAGCAGTGCAGCAATAGAAAACAGACCTATTGATATGTAAATATTCATGCTTGTAATATAAAAATTTCGTTTTTTTTTTCATATAAATCATGCAAAATCCTTTCAGATTGAGCAAGAAATGGCAGGGGAAGTAAAAAATGCTCATTATGTATGTATACAAAATTCATGTATTTATGAATTTTATATACATATATATAAGCATTCCTTATTGATCCTTATTGATCCGTCTACGATATGATATATATTTATTATACTACTTTTTCGCCACCTATTAATAGGTTTCTTATATAGTGCAATTATATTGATCAAGACCTTATTAATGATTAAAATTGGTAGAGTTATAGTTGTTTTTGGGCCTCACAAAACCACATTACTTTATATTTGATAATATTGTTTTAGTTATAATGTATATTTAATTAGTTCTACAGTCTAAAGCAATGATTTGTACTAAATATACTATGTATGCAGTAATATTTCAGATTAGGTAACATAACTGTGTTTTTATTATAAATTAAAGTACTGGTCCTCGGAATATACAATTAATTTATAAAATAAAAATGTTTAATATTTTGTTAGTCATAATGTATATTCAATCAGTTCAGTAGTCAAAAGCAATAATTTGTATTAGAAATACTATGTATTCAGCAATATTTAAAATTAAGTAACATAATTGTGTTTTATTATAAATTAAAGTATTGGTCCTCGGACTATACAATTAATTTATGAAATAAAAAAGTTTAATAACTCGAAAAAAATACTATATATATAAAAAATTCCAGTGATACACTCATCTAAATGCTAATATACACCTATGTATGCAGAGAAATCTATGTGTTAGTGTCGGACCTCCCAATATACGGTTTGCATACATATATATGTATATAATTATATGTGGACAAATTTTCTGGAATATATGGTAATCATGATTATATATAACTATATATAATCTTATATATAACTATATATAATCTTATATATAGTTATATATAATCCTGTATGATGTTATATATTGTTATATATGACCGTATATGAGATTATATATTGTTATATATGTATAATCGTACCCAGATAGCAAAATCTGACTGGAGCACGTTTTGAAATTTATGTGCTACATATTATAGTGACAGAATGCTATTAATATTTTAGCAGGTTATGCCGTTTCAGTTAATACCGTCAGAAACGCAGCAAAAATCAAGCACTACGTGCGTCACGATGTAATGGCAGAAATGCGGCAAAAATTGAGCCGAGATTACCAGCATAAATAGAGCAAATTTCAAACATCGTATGCTGGCACAATGTGTCCAGCAGAATGCACACTGCGATTGCACATAACTTGCTCTCACAGTGTAACAACAGATTGTCAGCAGAAATCAAACTTGTCAGCAAGTACGCTATGATGGCAGAAACGCAGCAGAAATTCAGCATGCTCTGTCGTCGTATTGAATTAAATTGGATGAAGATTTTCGAACTCATTCAATGCCGATAGATGGCATCCAATATGATCAGTTTCTCGTATTTAAAATTTGACGAACAATGCTATAAGAACGGTGTCAAGAGACACGACAGCGTCTTGCGCCAAGCAGCGCCTAAGAAAAATCATGGTACGACACAACTTTTGTATCAGTTGTATCGTAGAGTCATTTTTGTTAAAATTATAGGCAATACGGGCACGCCAAGTATGCTGCTGGAGATTATGTCCATCTTCGATTGTTGTCTCTCACATAATTTGGTGCTTGTTATCGATGCAATTAAACCCTTTTCAATTCCTGCACCTCTCTCATTACGCTATCTATTGTACTTTATATTTTTATTTTATTTTGCCACTGTATTTCATACATTTTAAATGTCCTCTGCATCCTATATTAAGTTCACTGCAACTTTGAGATATTTTTATATATTTATTTTATTTTGCCACTGTATTTCATACATTTTAAATGTCCTCTGCATCCTATATTAAGTTTACTGCAACTTTGAGATATTTATTTGAATACTCTAATAAATATACTTGCAATAATACTTTGATTTCACTTCTTTTTTGTGCCATTAAATTTAGTGTTTTTGTGTTTAACAAAATTATAATGCTACGTCTCTCGTCGAACTCGATGTCGACAATCTCGCTGAGCCACCATATCCTCCAGAACCAGGCGTCAATATTGTATTGTCGTTCAATCGCACACGAGTAGGTACCTGCATCAATTTGTTTTCCGCCGATTAAATTTTGCAACGTTTCCAACGACGATTTATGAAACAATAAACGACATGAATGAGCACGTATTGTTTCGGTGATTGTTTCGAAAATATCAAGCTACGTTGATTGCGTTGTTGAGTTACTACTGTTACCGTTAACGAGCAACGACATCACAATAACGATAATGCAGTACGTTCGAAATGGTAATGAGAATTGTTCAGAATAATTTGAAGATTAGAAGATGCCGTAAACGCCACTTTGTTGTTAGAATAATTTGATCCGAACTTCGTCTGTAGCCAGCAAGACTCGAACCATCTGTCAGGCAAAGCGTATTCGTAAGTGACTATAACAGCCACTATAGCGCTGGCTTCCAAACTGAATCAAATTTCGTTTACTCTCGTTTATACATATAGATCGTACAAGAGCAACCTCAAAGATACTCACATATCCTCACGATCTAAGACCTCCTGACTGAAAAATATTCCTTAGCAATTCCCCTAAGTTCCCAGTGAAAAATGAAAAGTCGAAATGATATCACAATAATATCGAAAATATGTCCTCGAAATTCAAAATCGATTCGAGAATCAGACGGGCCTGGTTTCGAGGTCCTTTTCGATATCGAAATCAGCTCGGTTTCGAGACATTTTTGATATCGGAATCAGCTCGGTTTCGAGACATTTTTGATATCGGAATCAGCTCGATTTCAAGTAATTTTCGACATCCAAAAGAGCTAAATTTTAAATTATTTTTTACATCAAAAGCAGTGCGAATTTAACATACCACATCGAAGCATTAGCTGGGTTTCGTACAGCGCATATGCGTGCATATATCTATAGCATACTACGTAACGTTTACTATAGAAAAATGCGTGCATATAATAATGCGCTTTACGGGATCCAGCCTATATATTGCCTTATCTTTTACCAATATGTATATGTAAACACGATTTACAAGAAATGTATTTATTGTTTATTAGATTAAATTAAACTAAAGGTAAGTAACAAAATTATAGGAAATACTATTTATTTTTGTATTTTATTTTTCTTCAAAATTTTCGTACTAATGAAAAATATGTATAAAACATAGAAATAAAGAAGAAAATACAAAATAGCTGCCGCCTCTCTAAAATTAAACAAACTTTTATGCATTATAATACTCTTGAGCAAAGCTACGTACAGTCCTTCTAAACAAAAGACGGATTTATAATCTTACACATCAGTATCATTTTATTAACTCAACAGCAGAATAACAACGAATTTCGCGCTAAATAAACTAAGAAAAACTAAGAAAATCCATTCAACATTTTGTGATTGACCTAGTAAAGTAAAATAACGTGTAAAAATAAGAGGTCAAAATGAGTCCACACATTGGTACATCCACACATTGGTACATCGCAGTCTATAAGAATTATGCATAAAAGATTCATGTATAATACTCTCTAGCGTTGCAACTGCTGTAAATTAGGTTTTATACCATTTGAATCGTATAACCGCAAGAATAAGATACCTAAATCAAAATTTGTAATTCCTACATCCTGATCGAAACATCACTATTTTTCCTTTTCTTGCCTTCTTTGTACGACTGTTCTTTTTTCTCTTGCGTATCTAATCCTAATGTGAGTTATTAATTTATGAACGGAACTGCGAAATGAAAAAATCGATCTATCACTTTCCTATATATTATATAACGTTTTCCAAAACTATCAATACGTATATTCAGATTTTGAGAGAAAATTATTTTAATAAATAATTTTACAGATAATAATTATCTTTATGACTAGCTAAAATCTTTGGAATACTTAAAAATTAGCCGTATTATGTTGATGACTTTGTCCCCCTTACAGACTCGGAGACATGTCCTTTAGTCCTTTTCCCAAAAGAACCATCTTCCTGCTTTCTCCATGAGCTGTTGGTCAGCCACGTTGAAGCACTTTTCTCTGCCACAGAAATATCACTAACGTCAAACCTGATTAGTAGAGCTCCTAGAAAGCAAAAAATAATAAAAAAGATAAGATGACATTATCGCCAATCAATGTGACGATTGTTGTAGGTATAAACTAATAATCATTTTTCAAATAATTCTCAAGATTCATAGAATTTAAATTTTTAATAATACTTTTGTACCAAAGTTGACCTCCATTAATTTGTATTATTTAGATATTTGAAGGAGTGTCAAGCAATGTCTTATATGACAAAGAAATGTTAGGAAACAAAGGTTTCAGTTTAATTAGCAGCAAGTCAAGTTTTCACATTGAAAGCAAACCACTTTCCAAGGCCCAAATACGCAACTCTTCAATAAGATAAGTTTCCTTTTCCTCGTTATTCTCAAAGTAAAGTTCCATCTGGTCATGGTTAGGATCTTGATTAGAATTTGCAGATGTGGTACATCTTGAATCGTCACTATCATCGCTACTGTTATTACTGGAAAATTACCATCACTATCGTTGACATCAACATCATCACTCGAATGATTACTTTCATTAAAATTATCATCATAACCATTATCATTTACATTTTCGCTTCTGTCTGCACTTTCATATTCCTTGTTATCTTGTCTACTTAAAACATTTAAATTGCTAGAAGCTGCTGCAATGCAATCCTCCTGCATTTCAGTTTCTTGTGTTATCTCCACTTCGACTCTCGAATTATCTGAACTGTCTTCTAATAAATCAACGAAAGATTTATGAAGAATCGAAGAAATATTTTCTAGTCTTGCTCTTTTATGCTCTGCTCTGTTGATCTTTCTGTTAAGTTTTCTCTTAAAATACCTGATCTTCAAAATAAATTAAAAAGAAAAAGTTAGACAAATATTCCTCAATACAAGCATGGAAGAAAGTATCTCTCAAAACTAACGCTGGTATAAGAATGCATAGTCAGATGGACTAGAATCTTGCTTGAAGGTTAGGATGTAAAGGCAACACAGGCTGTGATCAATTTGGCGCTATAAATGGTTCGAAGCGTTAAACTGAAATCACACAATGCAAGATTGTCATGCCTGCATTCTTGCACGCTGACTGACGTTGACCAATGCATTGAACGTTGCTCGTTTTGCTGTTTAAAACGTTAACTTTCCATCGTTGCAAGCTTTGTATAACTTTATGTGACGTTTTAAACAGCAAAACGAGCAACTTTCGATGCATTGGTCAGCGTCAGTCAGCGTGCAAGAATGCAGGCATGACAATCTTGCATTGTGTGATTCCAGCTTAACGCTTCGAAGCATTTATAGCGCCAAATTGATCACAGCCTGTGTTGCCTTTACATCCTAATCTTCAAGCAAGATTGTAGTCCATCTGACTGATATGCATTCTTATACGAAATAACGAAGGGTAAAATAATATTTCTAGTACTCACTGGTAGATTTTCGTTGTCCATTGCAAGATATAATGAACCCTGCAAGCTGAAGCCACTGCACGTGAGAACAATTACGATGTTATAACCGGCAATACTGCTACCTTTGAAGCATTTATAGCGCCAAATTGATCACAGCCTGTGTTGCCTTTACATCCTAACCTTCAAGCAAGATTGTAGTCCATCTGACTGATATGCATTGTTATACGAAATAACAAAGAGTAAAATAATATTTGTATTACTCACTGGTAGATTTTCGTTGTCCGTTGCAAGATATAATGAACCCAAGCTGAAGCCACTGCACGTGAGAACAATTACGACGTTATATAACCGGCAAAACTGCTACCAATGAACCGCTGTACGTCCGCTACATGTGGCTACATGCCGCCAAATGCACCGAGATTAGGTTAGGCTCGAGCGATATAGCCCCGCAAGAATCGATATATCGATGTATCGCGGCGTGTTGCTTTCGTCGACGACGCCGAATCAGCTATGTCCGCTCCCGTATATATCGTCAATCAACCGCAGTATATATATCGATACACTTATCCCGATAGGAAAGACATACATACAGGGTGTAACTAAAAGGTCTGGCCAAACTGTAATGACGGATTCAGGACATCAAAACAACAAAAAAAGTTCATATGCACACAGGTCCGATATGATCTTGTTTTCAAGTTACAGACCGCGTCTGCTTTGCATGAACCTCGCAAGCGCCGGCTCAAAAATGTCCAATTCTGCGGTTATGGACGTAATCTACAAAAGGTGTTCAATGTGTCCTCCATGTAATACGACACAGGCCTGGGTACGCCTTGCCATCGAATGTCGAACACGTTCAAATACACCAGGTGTGTACACCAGATCGCACTTACCCCGGTCGATGGATTCGTCGCGGTGGACCTCAGGCGTGGCCCCCGCGTTCATCTGATCTAAATCCACTTAACTTCTACTTGTAGGGGCACCTAAAGGCACTTGTATATTCGACTCCAGTCGACAACGTGGAGATCCTTCAGCAACGAGTTGTTGAGTGCTGCGATACAATCCGCAACACACCTAGTGTATTTGAACGTGTTCAACAATCGATGGCAAGGCGTACCCAGGCCTGTGTCGTATTACATGGAGGACACATTGAACACCTTTTGTAGATTACGTCCATAACCGCAGAATTGGACATTTTTGAGCCAGCGCTTGCGAGGTTTATGCAAAGCTGACGCGGTCTGTAACTTGAAAACAAGGTCATATCGGACCTATGTGCATATGAATTTTTTTGTTGTTTTGGTGTCCTGAATCCGTCATTACAGTTTGGCCAGACCTTTTAGTTACACCCTGTATATGTACATGTATATATAACATTATATGACGAAACCTGGATGAAGTTGGGAATGCTGCAATTTAATATGTTTTATAATATAGTATTTGCAACAATATCATATTGATATCATTTCGATCTCGAATCGACATTTTACGTATAAACGGATGTGCACAGAGTTACAACCAGTAACTTTGAACAAAACAGTAGTAGGAGTGGCTATTTATCATTATGTCAGTTTATTTAAGGTTACTCGAAAATAGGTCTAAATTCAAATAAACGTCGAGTTTTTTACCCTTGCCAGCGCTGTCGAGCTAATTTTGACGACTACGACGTTGTTTCGACATCCTTTCGGTATTACATTTTTCACTGGGTAGTCTCTTAATTTTAGACAAAACTTTTCAGGTAACTTAGAAAGAAGCAACTCTTGATAAAAAAAAACAATTTGATCAAAATCGGCTGATTTTTAATTTTGATATAGTCATCGATTCGATATCGATCGACATCGATCGACATCGAATCGATGACTATTCGCATACTCTCATATGGTGATAGTCTCTTAATTGTAGACAAAATTTTTCAGGTAACTTAGAAAGAAGCAACTTTTGATGAAAAAAAAAAAAAAACAAACAATTTGATCGAAATCGGCTGATTTTCAATTTTGATGTCGATAAGACATCGATTCGATATCGAATCGATGACCGACATCAATTTTGTAAGAAATATATATATTAAGCCGACCCTATTAAGAGCTGACACCTTCCGTACGTCTGCTAACAATAAGTGTAACATATGTAGACAATACGAAACGTCTTCATCAATCAATGTTGTAGCACAGTGCGGAAGGTAACTGACTCAAGAGCCAGGGGTTTCAGGTTCAAATCCAGCGGTGGTAAGCAAATCTAAGTACAATATAAATTTATTTAATTAAGCTTGCACGTAATCAAGATTTTCAGCAATAAAATAATGTTCAACGAGAGAAGTAAAGTTTATATTTTATTTTGTAGTATATCTAAAAAGTTGTAGTTAACTACAACTTTTTAAAAATTTCTACGTAAATTTATAAGAAACTACAAATATGGCCCAAATCGCGTACTTCTGACGTAAAAATACGTAAAAATAGTTTGAAAAGTTGTAATTACATTATAAGAAATTGTGGTTTTTACGTAATTTTCCCGTAAAAAATTGTAAAATTATTTCCACCAGAATTTGCTTGTGGTGCCTATCGATGGTTGGTAGTGACACCAATTTCACGACCAGTCGTTTCACCTCAGTTGAGGCTGTCCATCTTCATCAGAGTGCACCTTAACCACGTGGGCAAGTAGCCGGGTTGACGTGGTTGCTTTGTTTTGCAAGAAACATAGTTCGCTTTCTTGGATATCGGAGCTGTCCTTCCACCATTTTGCCTTTGGGAATAGCCCCTGCAGATATTCATCTCTTCCAGAGATAGTCACGCATTTGTTAAAGGAGTCTCCAGCTACTCAGGGACTTGGTAGACATGTTGTTCGCCGATGGTTCGGTCAATGCCTTCAACGAAGCTCTGATGAGAAAATGTCTCGATGTGAGTTCCTCCAAGTTTTTCGGGTTGCCCGTGATCTCTTGTAGTGGCCTGGAGTTAAGATATGCCTCTACCTCGATAAGAAGCGTAGCCACCTCCTTGTATGTTGGTGCCGCCTCGCCGATAACACGACATAGGTAGTGCTTTATAGATTTAACGACAGATTGCCAGATGCCACCAAAGTGTAGTGATGCCAGGGGATTATATCGCCACTCAACTCTCTCTTGGACGACCCTTGATGCCTCTGTGCTGGCGGTTCAAAACATATTCCGGAACTGTTCATCAGCCCCGACGAAATTTGTACTGCAGTCGCTATGCATTATTCTGCACGAACGGGACACGAACCTGCCAAGTGCTGCTACAAATGCCTCCGAGGTATATAGACCGGGAGCCAGCGACAAAAATCATGTATGATCGTTATCACGACGAAACTTTTTAGGACAATAGCCGGTGTCATGCGGAATACGAAAACGCAAGTATGGCGGCCTGCAGGTGTCGCCTTTGCGCAGCGTAATTTTTTGAATGTGTTAAAAAAACCGTGTTTTTTGGGGAATGAGCAGCAATCTGATTCTTGTTTTATATTGTTTATTTGTGAGCAAAAGTACGCGGGCCGTATGCGCCATACCGATATCACGTCGCAAACAGTCCGCCATACTGATGAAAACGTGTCGTTTTTTTTTATGCGATGTTGTATTTCGTACCAAGCTAATTTTTTGTGGAGAGCTAGATTTTAATTGTTTATCAACCAATATAAACATGCCATATCGTTTTGGCGTCTCTGAGTACCGGCCATACTGGCGCAATGATTTCAGATACATGCACTAGTGAAAAAAATGACGTCTTTGCGTCAGTATGGCGATTAGTCAGAGACGCCGAAACGGTATGGCATGTTCATATTCGTTGATAAACAATTAAAATCTCGCTCTCCACAAAAAATTAGCTTAGTACGAAATACAACATCGCATAAAAAAAACGACACGTTTTCATCAGTATGGCGGACTGTTTGCGACGTGATATCGGTATGGCGCATACGGCCCGCGTACTTTTGCTCACAAATAAACAATTTAAAACAAGAATCAGATTGCTGCTCATTCCCCAAAAAACACGGTTTTTTTAACACATTCAAAAAATTACGCTGCGCAAAGGCGACACCTGCAGGTCGCCATACTTGCGTTTTCGTATTCCGTATGACACTGGCTATCGTCCTAAAAAGTTTCGTCGTGATAACGATCATACATGATTTTTGTCGTTGGCTCCCGGTCTAATAATCCGAAACTGCCTCCAGGTGGAGGTAGCTCCTGTGGTCAGACAAACAAATACCCCGAAGAACCCCTTACGTATCACCAATGAAGCGAGCCATGGATCGAACAGTTAAACTGTTTTGGGCGAGAATAAAGCGCTTCGTGATCAGCACCTGATTTTTTATCTGAATAACGAATGAGTACTCGTCGTCGTGCAGATGCCATCGCAAACCAAGGGTGCAGTGGCCCTCAAATGGCTCCAGTGTATGACTCGCATGCTGCTATCTGTCTTCCGGTAAAATATCCAGCAGAATTTCCTTATGGCTGGTGGTCCATTTTTATAGCGAAAAGCCGTCCGTTCTGCATATGTTGGCTAGCTGTTTGCGAATGTTACGGTTTTCAGCCAGAAAGGTCACCAAGTATGTCATCTACATGGGCGTCCTGTTTGAGAACTACAACTCCCTGTGGATACGTGATCCTCTTCATCGTCTACCAACAGATACAGCGTTCGAATTACCACGGAACGCACGTTAGATCATACGTGACTGTGTTTTGATATTCCTTTACAGCTTCGTCCGGTTAATCTTTCCACACGATGCGCTGCAAGTCTGGGCCTTGGAGTGTACCAATATCTGCCGGTACATTTTCTCAATGTCTGCGACCAAGGCGAATTGATGTCATCTCCATCTTATAACGACATTTGAGGTGACCGGTAGCACGTTCGGTCCTACTGACAGATGCCGATTGAGTGTGCGCCATTCGTCTGTCTCAGCAAACCGTTGAAAATGACTCTCAATTTAGTTGTGCTGGATTCCTTGAGAATTCCATGATTCAAAAGAAAGTTACGTTGATCATCGCCGAGTAGTTCGACGAGGGTCATGTGACCCAGTGCTTTCATACTTTCTCATAATGCCTGGTACTGTTCCTGCAACGATGGGCGAAGCGTCTTTCCATCGTATTCAAATATCACGTTGCAGCGAGTCGGAATTTCCTGTGGTCCGGCAGGGCGCTGGTCACCGGGGGACAGACCATATATCGGCAATCCGTTGATGTGTCTGAGAGAACATTTCTTCGCAACGTTCTTCCTTTTTGGTTAGAGAGTTTGTCCGTCCTGGTGGCTCCTCCTGTTCCCAGAAGCGCATCAGCAGAGCATTCAGATTGGCAATGTACTGGAGCGATGATGCTACCCTTTGTCTATTTGTTGTGACAAGTCCGGAGAGAATCCTGCCAAAGGACGTCTGTTAAGCAACTGGTTCTTGCGGACTTCCCTTGAACAATCCCTGCTGTAATATGGAGACATAGACGTCTGCTCCGAAGAGCAGTTTGATTGAGTCGTCTGCCAGGAATTCCGAATTAGCCAGTTAGAGGTTCTGTAGATGCTGCCACGATTTTTCCGTCGCGTGCACTCGTAAGACGTATAGACGCGGCAATAGACCTCTATTATAAGAGTGAAATTTCTTATCCTGGAGTGTACCGTGAGCTTCGTTCTGCTCTTTGCATCACCAGTGTGTTGTTCTCCGACTCCGAAGATGTCTACAGAAGCAGAAGCGTGGGGCAATCAAAGTCATTGTGCCAATGCTTCGGTCACAATGGTCGTACCCGAGTCTGGATCCACAAGCGCGCGGGTCCAGTGTCGTATGCCGTACTTATCTTTCACCAGCACCTGAGTAATGACGAAAAGAACAGCATTTCCTCGTATTTTCCTTGCTTTATGGGAAGTGTGTCCTGCCACCTTTGAGACAATATCGGTTGATGAGACACGCGTCATGCAGTGTTGTGCGATACTCACACGCAGTGCACGACTTTTTCGATAAGCAGTCCGCGAGTGCGTGCTTGCCCATGCAATTGAAACAGTCAGTCAACCAACTCCTTTCGTTCTCGCACCAATTTACGCAAGTAAGCATCGCAGTGTATAAGAGTGATTGCGCGGACCGAAGGGCATTAACTTCGTAAAGTGTCCTCTTTCCGAGTATGGTAAGCGCGGATCGACCGTGCTGATCCATCGTCAGGCTTGCCCGTGCGCGTGTTGGCATTGACGCGAGTGATTGCATCTACAGTGTTCAATCTTTGTTCCAAAAACCATTTTAGAGAGTCGAGCGACGTTGATTCAGTAGTTTCCTCCAGCGACGTTTGTGATGCAACCGTGTGTTGAGTAATTCTACCGCGAGATGTACGAATAGATCCGCGCAATTGATAATCGGTCTCCCGATGCTTTCCAGTGAACCAACCGTGGTGGAAATACAATGGAACATGCATCTGAGTTCGGTTACTGACTCATCCTTTATTTTTGGTAATGATATGAAGGCATTAAAGTACAATCTCATCAGGGGCCGCTTGTTCACATAGTGATCCGTGAGTGCCTTCTACGTTCTTGCAGTTTCTGGTGAAGTTTCGTACTGCTTGGTCCGATTCTCCTCGTAGGCTCGTCAGATAATGGAGTTTCTCTACGTCGAGCAGAGAAAAATTCTTGCCGAACAGTGATGTGAGGAAGTCCCTGAAGGACGGCCAATTTTCGAAACAACCAGAGAATTGTGATATCTGAATCCGTGACAAAGTCGTCCGTGGTGCAAGTCACCTTAGTTTCTTGCTCTGGAATGTTGTTCTAGGGTTCAAGCCATCTTCAAGAGTTTAATCTTCTGCAGCACGTTTCTTCTACGACAGCCATAAAACCCTTTTTCAGATACTCATGTTGCCTCAACATTTCGAAGTGATTCATCATTAGTGTCTCATTGCTTCTCCACCTTGTGCCAATTTGATTCGAGGTTGTTCAGACGGGGCTTCAATACTGTCTACGGTAATGTTGGCCGTTTCCATCTTCTTTAGATTCTCATATGCGCGTACAATTTGATTGTAGAGATCGTCCTGCATGCGCAGCAGACTTTCTATTTCGAGGCTTATATTTTCTTCAGGGTGCTCGCGTTGACTCGGCGTACCAGAGATGCAGCAACTGGCGTGGATTCGGCTCGAAAGATAAAAAATGTTCGTGAATCTGCCGCGAGTTGAGAACACGAGCAACTCGAGATTGAAGTGCGGGCGAAGAAAAAATACGATACAATATTGATGGAACAAATATTTGTATAATTTTACTATTAAAAATACACTATTTATAAAGTATTTAAAAGATCTTTACAATACGCCTACTTTTAAGTAAAACACTATACGTTTAACGCTAAGTTAGACTGATATCAATGGCCACGAGTCGTGGCCCACGACGGAGAGCGTGAACGATGCGATATCGCCAAATCAGTATGTTTGTTCCTTTTCGAAGAACTTCCTGAACTGATGCACACTAGTGCAATAAGTAGAGTAAGACAAGGTTTATTTTATTTTATTTTATTCTAACTTGTTGCACCAGTATGCACCACATTAGGAAGTTCTTTAACCCTACAACAGTATACATACATGGGTCGTTCGCGTCCGCGGCATTTTGACTATTTACGGTGCGTTTCCTCAATTGCTTATTTTCACCGATTAAATTAACAATTGCAAATTAATTTTATAATATTATTACTGTTTAAACTTATAGTTAAGATCTCAAGGAACTTATAAACTTTTTCCAGAATTTAAATGGTAAAGTTTTAGGTTGTTTAATAGGTATGCCGAAGACGCAAACGACCCCTGTATACCGTTAATGGGTGCCGAAAAACAGTGTAGGGTTGTAGGGTTAAAAAAGAATAGACAATTTGTTATATCGATGGCCTAGTTTACACCAATCTCTTGATACGCGTATCAAATAGCATATTTAAGCTGATCAGCCAATTAATAATCAAACTATTTATAGTTATGTACTATTTAAAACGCATATCAAGTGATCGATGTAAACTATAGGCCAATATGCGAACAAGCGGTTGCGTAATAAACACCTCGAAAAAATCCAAGTAATATCTTTACCTTAAAAAAACCAAAGTAATATATTTACCTTGAAAAAATCGAAGTAATATATTTATTACAAAAAAAAGAAATGATATCTTTAAATTATGCGCCAATTAAATATATATTATATCAAAAAATAACTATTGTTTTTTTAAAAAATGTATTCCCATTAAAGTGAAAAAATTAATATATAAAATGTAAAAAATTTTAGTGAAAAAAACTTGGCGCTGCTAAACATAATAATATATATTAATGAAACAATTTCTATAAATGGAAAAAGTACTTTAAATTAATGTGTGAAAGTCTACATTCACATTGTAATTATTAATTTAATATTTTAAATTAGTTATTTATTGCTTTCAAATATTTTAAAATTTGTCAGCGCCAAGTTTTTTTCACTAAAATTTTTCACATTTTATATTAATTTTTTTACTTTAATGGGAATACATTTTTTAAAAGAACAATAGTTATTTTTTGATATAATATATATTTAATTGGCGCATAATTTAAAGATCATTTCTTTTTTTTGTAATAAATATATTACTTCGATTTTTTCAAGGTAAATATATTACTTTGGTTTTTTTAAGGTAAAGATATTACTTGGATTTTTTCGAGGTACAAAGATAACTACTTCGATTTTTTCAAGGTACACCACGCGTGCTTGGCGTCTTTTTTTTACCTTTTTGTAAAAGGTAATTTTGTACGGATATCACCCCTTTTTGTTATAGATACATCAAACGCCATAATGTCTATCGACATCGACATTTATGTCTGATAAAACAAATGTAAATATTTTTTGTATTATAACTTACAAGAATTATATCTGAGAGTGACATCCTTAAATGTGCAGTGTAGTTTGTATAAATTTATAAATCATTAAAAAAATTAAGACACAAAATATGAATATATTAGGCAAAGTCAAATTTGTCGAGCGCACATTATGCAGTGTTTGCTATAAATAAATTTTGTCAAAAGAAAAACAGATTTGATACAGAATTTGGCATGTACGATGCTATTGGCAGAATGTCATAGTAGATAATATATGTATAGTAAAGTTTGTTAACAAAATAAGGCAATTAATAATTTATAATACAAACTACACTGCACATTTAATTAAGGATGTCACTGTCAGATATAATTTTTGTGTTATAATACAAAAAATATTTAGATTTAATTTTATCAGATATATTTGATAGTCATTATTAGAGAAAAGAGAGAGAGAGAGAGAGAGAGAGAGAGAGAGAGAGAGAGAGAGAGAGAGAGAGAGAACGCGAGCGGGGAACGCGAGCGTGACCGCGAGAAAGAGCAATATGTACGATAGATATAACCTCGCGACCCTCGCACAGGGTGTATCCCAGGAACCAGCCATCCGCAAGGCGCGAACTCTGTCACTCCAGCACTGCACTTCGTTCGGAGTGTTCGGACGCGACGACGCGGACGTCTAAAACGGCCCATAACATGTACGAGTTTGATTCGCGAGTCCGACTCGGCGAGCTTGATTCGCGAACCGGACTCGACCGTTTTTCACCACACACACACACTCCCGAATAGTCCCGAAATTTGGTTCATCGGACGCCGAGCCCGTCTCGTAACATCTCACTCACGATATTGTTTACGAAAGCTTCTTTGCTTACGACCACGATCGCAGCGTTACGATAGATGTAGACGCACCTTAATAATTCATACGATAACTGTCACGACGAACGTTACGATCGTCGTAATGAGCTTACGATCCATCGTAACGCTGCGATCGTGATCATAAGCAAAGAAGCTGTCGTAAACAATATATCTATGTTAATATATCTAACTATAAACACACTTGGTAAAACTGAAGGAGAGCTCCCTCCTCACTGATTTCGATGAAATTAGGCTTAATCGATTCGTTTTTGCACAAAACGAATGAATCTGGCAGAAAAAAGCCCCGCTCGGCCCCGCGACGCGAGATATTAACTGTTAAAGTTGACGACTATCAGGTTATGAAACCTGTCATACCGACGCGATGTAGCGACTACGGCCATGCTCCGCGACCACATGCGCATGCTCCGTGGTCACATGCGCATGCTCAGTGGCCGTGCGCGCATGCAAAAGTGCGCGAATTTGAAACGTATGCAATTATGCATACTTATAATGCATAAATATAAATATGTACTTTTCATATCTCAACTATTCTCTGCTTTAACAAATTATTTCTGTTTCGTTAACTTCGACGTTTAATATCTGTAGCAGAAATAATTTGTTAAAGCAGAGAATAGTTGGTATATGAAAAGTATATATTTATATGTACTTATTCATCGTACATATTTATATGTACATACGATGAATAGTTGGTATATAAATATGTACTTTTCATATACCAACTATTCTCTGCTTTAACAAATTATTTCTGTTTCGTTAACTTCGACGCTTAATATCTGTAGCTGAAATAATTTGTTAAAGCAGAGAATAGTTGATATATGAAAAGTACATATTTATATTTATGCATTATAAGTATGCATACGTTTAAAATTCGCTCACTTTTGCATGTTCGTGCGGCCACTGAGCATGCGCATGTAGTCACAGAGCTGACAGAGCATGCGCATGTGGCCGCGGAGCATGTTCGTGGTCGCTACATCGCGTCGGTATGACAGGTTTCATAACCTAATAGTCGTCAACTTTAACAGTTAATATCTCGCGTCGCAGGTCCGAGCGGGGCTTTTTTCTGCCAGATTCATTCGTTTTGTGCAAAAACGAATCGATTAAGCCTAATTTCATCGAAATCGGTGAGGAGGGAGCTCTCCTTCAGTTTTACCACACACTTTTCTTCGCGCGTCGAGAAGGCTGATATGTTAGGTTATACTGTTGTAACGCTAGACAAGTGTCACAATCTTCCGAGTTCAAGTTGAGTCAACTCATATCGTCGTAAGGAACTTAACATTACGATAAATGTAAACGCAGCCTCGCGCACCAACTAACGTACACGTCAGTCACGTCACTGCACATAAACATGCTGTCTCTTTCGTTGTCATGGAGACGCTCGAGACTGGCAATATCGCTCTCTCGCTCTCTCTCGCGAACGCGATTTATTTATCGACAAGCGAGAGCCATCTACAGTCGAAAGTAGTGAAAGTAACGCTGGAGGTATATATATATATATATATATATGTCATATGTCCGACGACGTGGACGTTTCTTAAATGAAAATTTTCAGGTCTGGACTTTTGCATCGCAATATATTTTTTCGTAGGCCACGTAGGGGAAAAATAAAAATACTTTCATTATATAAATTTGGTCCAAGCTTTCCATTGAGCCTAGTTAGAACTTGATCCGTTCACTAGTTATTGAGATCTCAAAATCTCGAGTACTTTCAACATATACAGGGTGTACTTAAACTGGCGATAAATATTTTAATGACAAATACTTTGCAACATTTTAAGACAAAAATTCTAATACGAAAATGCCGAGGCTATAATAGTTTTCAAATGAGAGAAGTTTAAAGATAACGAATGAGAAGGTTAGATTTTCGCGCGCTCAGGGATGGTAACATGGCCAATGATAAAGGTGCTTTCATGAATCGAATGCCTTTGAGTAATGTGAAATTATTGTAAAGAAATTCAAATGTTTTATTAAGAAACTATTTTTGTTTGTCCGTAATAAATTATTTATTCAATAATTCAATATATCCATGATATGTGTTATTATGTCATATTTATTTGGTTAATTCATATGATGGTAATAAATCTCCGCGATGAAAATTGATGAAATCGATGAAATCATTTTTGTTCCAACTTTTGATTAAATTTGTCGATAAAATTATTAATACCGATTATTTATTTAATTCTGATACAAGTCTAGACACTCTCCAGACTATTTCTTAAAAATCGTAATAAAATCTTAGGTGTTTAGAAAAAAAAGAAGTTAACATAATGAAATAAAATAGAAAGAATTAACGTAAAATAAATCAAAACAGGCGTACTTTATTAAAACCCACAAAATAATTTTTAAATAAATTTTTTCAAAATATTATTTTACAACGTACATTACTATAAACTTCCTTTTTAATGTTAAAATAAAGACTTTTTAAATAATCATTTACCACAATTGCTCGAAATGTACCGTTAAATATACGACAACGAATGGTATTTCAACAAGATGGAGCTCCACCTCATAATGCTGTACTTGTGCGGCGAACATTAAATGACAAGTTCCCCAAAAGGTGGATTGGACGCAATGGTCCTTATAAATTGGCCGGTTCGATCGCCTGATCTAACGCCGTTAGATTTCTTTTTGTGGGGCCATGTTAAGGCATACATTTATAAAGAAAAAATCGAAAATCGAGTGGAATTGCAAGACAAAATCATCGAAGCATTTGCAACCATTACGCCACAAATGATTTTAAATGCAACAACGAGTTTGTTACGACGTGCACGATTGTGCATCGAATGTGACGGTGGACACTTCGAACACCTTTTATAAATAGAGGTATCATCTTTATACTATTAATTTGCTACTGGTTTTGAGCGAGAAAATTATGAACGGTTCATGACTAATGCTAACGTTTTTCACAGATATTTTGTTGGATTTGAGCGGTGAGCGTTTGGACCGCAAAATGGACTTCATGTACATATTAGTTAATTTTATTAATTCACACGTTTTGTATTTTTAATTTGATTAGTTCATACGTTTTGTATTTTAGTTTTTATTAATTTACACATTTTGTAATTTTATTTTAATTTAAAATTTTTCTTTCTATTGTCTAATTAATAATAAATCACTTACTCATTCCATTGATGTAAATAAATCAATTTTAACATTAAAAAGGAAGCTTATAGTAATTTACGTCGTAAAAAAATATTTTGAAAAAATTATTTGAAAATTATTTTGTGGATTTTGATGAAGTACGCTTGTTTTGATTTATTTTACGTTAATTCTTTCCATTTTATTTCATTATGTTAACTTCTTTCTTTTCTAAACACCTAAGATTTTATTACGATTTTTAAGAAAGAGTCTGGAGAGTGTCTGGACTTGTATCAGAATTAAATAAATAGTCGGTATTAATAATTTTATCGACAAATTTAATCAAAAGTTGGAACAATAATTATTTCATCGATTTCATCAATTTTCATCGCGGAGATTTATTACCATCATATGAATTAACCAAATAAATATGACATAATAACACATATCATGGATATATTGAATTATTGAATAAATAATTTATTACGGACAAACAAAAATAGTTTCTTAATAAAACATTTGAATTTCTTTACAATAATTTCACATTACTCAAAGGCATTCGATTCATGAAAGCACCTTTATCATTGGCCATGTTACCATCCCTGAGCGCGCGAAAATCTAACCTTCTCATTCGTTATCTTTAAACTTCTCTCATTTAAAAACTATTATAGCCTCGGCATTTTCGTATTAGAATTTTTGTCTTAAAATGTTACAAAGTATTTGTCATTAAAATATTTATCGCCAGTTTAGGTACACCCTGTATATAACTCGTCGCGTCGCGTATATAGAGCCACGGCTGTCTCGCTCCGCGCGTACTTGGCGCGAGACACTACCGTGTCTCTTGATGCAAATAAATGCGCGCGGGCGCCAAGGGGTACCGCTATTTGTTACTTCCGAATTTGGATTTCGATACCCTTCCGTTCGCAGCGATAATATATACTCTTCTAGGACTTCGCGGTTACCGGGACAATCAGCTGTTTTGATGGCTAACAAAGGTGTGTATCAATTTGTCGTCACCCTTCCTTGTCTCATTCGTTAGATAAAGCGTGTTTATTGACAATTACCGCAGTAGAGACCAGGGAAGATGACATAGCCAATTTAACAATGAATCGTCAAGTCCAGAAGAATATTAATTTATACGCTGAGAATTTTAATATTAACGCTGATGATATGCGACGCGTTTTATTATATCAAATATTTAGAATTTAAATACCCAAATTATTTTCGCTAAATAATGTTACGTCCTGTGGACTCCATGATTTCTTTTTTTCGTGGAAATATAACCGAATTATATTATCTTTAGAATAAAAAAACAGATATAAACTTTAGACGACGGTTGTCGATCGGTGAACGGGATATGATAACTACTCGCGTAATATAAAGCGCTCTTCATATTGGATTTAGTGAAATTAAATATTCTCTTTTTTTCTTTAATTGTACGCTAAAGGGTTTTTTACCCGTTAATAAAGATTATTATTATTATTATCCAGATACGTTTACTTTTTTACTGTACATAAAAGTGAAAAAGGGAGAAATAAAGACCTTCCAGATGACAAAACTCGAGCCGAATAATTAGACAAGACAAGTTTATGCATTTGTCAGACACTTTACAATACGTACAGGACTGTCGCCCTCAAAGAAAATTCTACGAAGATATTATCTAAAACGGAGAAACGGTTGAGCTCAAATCGGCTGACGATAAACAAAGGTTATCATAAAACAAATTGTTCACGTTATGAAATAAACCTAATGAAAGGACCGCGTCATGAAACAAAACACCGCAAGATTCTTGAGTGGGTCTTTTTGGTTAGACGCCTAAAAGTCGCGCAGCATCGCGCGTTTCTTTTAAACAGACGCCATACTCATGCTGTCACAATTATCAAGCATTAGATATTTTAAAATGAAGTAAAATCCTATTTATTTTAATATACACCTTTGACCTAATAATGGTGTCCCATCTCGATGAAGGATTTTTCAAGACAACTACCAGACTATATGGATACGACAACACCTTGTTACTGAAGTCTTGGGTTAAAATTAATATCACGCTATGCACTGCCCTCCAGCAACTTACGTTCTTGATACGATGTAGAAGACACGGCATCTTTCCACCTCATATATACAACTTACGGTTCAATGTATCTTCCAACAGCAACAATGTCAACAATTACTTTAAATTTTTTAATGACAAATACCAAAGTAAGATATTAAATTAGGAAATTAAAGACATTAACTCTCATTTGAGCTTCTTGCGCGCCAAGATCCGTGAAATTGAAAATCAACTCTACCTGTCTTTACCTGAAAATTTAATTACTGATTTTTTTGAACGGAACATAAAGATAATCTCCAATCATAATGGCTTAACTAAACTTAAATTAATGAACAAGTTTAATCACATTTTAAGAAAACGTAACCCGTTACGCAATGTGTTTTTTAACAAGATTTTAAGCAAATGGCCGTTAATGTCAGTAACAAACAAGTTCCTGACTCCATTTTGAATTTTTTAAGCGTAGGCGGCAAGTTCGGCTTACCGATTAATTGTATTGACAGAAATAATCGTGTTGATTCTGTTTTGCATGTGATTAAAAACTTCGAACTTAATAGTCATAAGATCTCAGAAAAGAGCGTAATTGAGACCCGTACATCAATATCTAACTTATTGCAAATGTTTTTGACGAACAAAAAACACATCAACCACATTGATAGACTTATTTCTGACTCCTTTGACAAATGCAGAAAATTTTTAAAGAATAACGACGACATCCTAGTTACGAAAGCTGATAAGGGCCATGTTACTGTCGTCATGGACAGAAATGCGTATAACAATCAAATGACTGACTTACTTAACGATTAGACGATTTATAGGAAACTTAACAAAGATCCAATCAAGCGCATTACAACTAAACTAAACGGCTTAATCCGGTGCTGGCTTGTTTCCGGCATTATTGACGATTACACCTATAGACAATTACGAAGCACGAGTGGGAACCTACCTAGATGTTATGGTTTACCTAAAGCAGAGCTGGGATTTAGTTGCACATTTCGGGCCGATTCCCGAGGCGACGCCTCCTATTTCCCCACTGCTGCTCGAGGCTCGGCGGCCGAGCCGCCGACAGCGCGCTTGACATTGTTTCTCAGGATCGTCACGCGTGCTATACGTAGGATTGAACTACGATACATTCCCCCCGAACAATATTAAGTAGCTAGTTAGAACAGTCTTTTTTCAATAATTATTAATTTAAAATCTTTATATCATTATTATTATTAATATTCTATATATATATTGTTGCTATTGAATTACATATTTAAATAAAACCTGTGATAATTATATAATATTTTATTTGGAACTCTTAGTTTGTGCGCTATACTTATAACAAAATTACATATTAGGCCATTTATTTTCGCAATATATATAGAATACAATTGATTAAGAAATTGGTAAGCGTGCTGTGCGTAGAAATATGTACTATATGTACTATAATATGAAACTATTGTCCTAATTATAATTTGTATAATAATTATATATAGTACATATTTCTACACACACCACGCTTACCGATTTCTTAATCAATTGTATTCTATATATATTGCGAAACTAAATGGCCTAATATGTAATTTTGTTATAAGTATAGCGCACAAACTAAGAGTTCCAAATAAAATATTATATAATTATTACAGGTTTTATTTAAATATGTAATTCAATAGCAACAATATATATATATATAGAATATTAATAATAATAATGATATAAAGATTTTCAATTATTAATTATTGAAAAAAGACTGTTCTAACTAGCTACTTAATATTGTTCGGGGGAAATGTATCGTAGTTCAATCCTACGTATAGCACAGATTACTAATAAATAGATTAGCAACTCCCATAGTTTGCTTTGGAACAGTGTTTTGAACGCCACCTGGGCTAATATATGTAGACGAACTAATATTCAATATGGCTGACGTACATCTAATACAGCATATTTAATAAGGCTGCGGTCCACTTGACGCTACAAATACTTCGATGCATTCCTCTTCTCCATTCTTTTAATGAAGAGAAAAGGAGAAAAAAATCTTCAAAGAATTTGTAGCGTCAAGTGGACTGCAACCTAAAAGAAATTGTAAAATTAAATTAAAAAGAGAAAACAAAAAAGTTGCAACTATAAAGTTATAAGCCTAAAAATAAAAAATTACATTAGTTTAATTAAAGCATAATAGTTATTATTAAATTATAACTTAACAATTGCAACTTTAATAAGAATATGTGGGTAGGATAAATTTATATAAGTATTGACAAATAAATATTATGATACAAATATAAGCATTATTTAATAAAAGAACTTACATTTTTCTTACATATCGTTATTGCTTTTTTTTACAATGTTCGATAGCTTGCTTAAATATAATATTTTTAGGTATATGCCGAGTACCACAACCAGATAAAATTCTATTAATTGTTTTACAGAATATATATATTTAAGTATTCGACGATTGACAGAGTAAATATAATCTTTTATGCAAAACAACATTAAAATACCAGATCAATATATATAAAAGCATACAACACTAAATAAAGCAATCATAACCTTTTATTATCAATCGCTGCGATATTTATATTTTTATATTGTTCATATACAACTCACATTATCAGATAATATTCTTCACACGCTCCACACACGATTTAGTTTATTCCCTTTCGATCGCTTTTCTCTATAATTAATAAACTCACTTTTTACAGTAGATACCACGTGTACACGGTTTAGCCGTTAGAACGATATAAACGCCACCTGGGACAATATACCAGAATGAACTAACGCGGCCTGAAATTTCATATGGGAGTTGACCGTGCATGACGTATAGCACGCGTGACGCTCCTGAGAAACAATGTCAAGCGCGCTGTCGGCGACTCGGCCGCCGAGCCTCGAGCGGCAGTGGGGGAATAGGAGGCGTCGCCTCGGGAATCGGCCCGAAATGTGCAACTAAATCCCAGCTCTGACCTAAAGTACACAAAAACGGTTTCCCTTTACGTATTATTGTCTCCACCATGGGCAGCCCTCTCTATAATATTGCGAGCTTTCTTCATGATATTTTATATAAATCCATCTCAAAACCGGCTTCTCATATAAAAGACAGTTAATGCTTTGTGAAAAGAATCCAAAACGTAAAGATCCGATCAGATGAAATTCTCATTTCCTTGGATGCCACGTTCCTTTTTACTAATATCCCGAAGGATCCCGTTATGAAAGGCATTGAAAGGAGATGGAGCCATATCTCTACTGTCACCAAACTTAACTTGGAACAATTTTTATTTGCTATTGACATGGTTCTAAGTTCCACTAGTTTCTGTTTTAACGGCCAGATATATGACCAAATCTTCGGTAGCCCCATGTGCTTCCCCCTATCTCCTATCCTCGCCGACATTGTTTTAGATGACTTAAGCCTTGTGTCCACGATCCGAGAACTCGGTCCGAGTTTCGGTTTAAGCCAATCAACTTGCAGCTCTTACAGAAAGGTAGCAGTTTCATTGGCTTTAAACCGAAACTCGGACCGAGTTCTCGGATCGTGGACACAAGGCTTTAGAAACGTATTGCCTTGAATTATTGGGCCTTAGCACATCAATATTTGGGAGATATGTGGATGATATCTTTGCAATAATACCTCGCAATAAGTTAGATAACACACTCAATGTGTTCAATAGTTACCACCAAAGATTGAAATTTACATGCGAAACCGAGATCAACAACTCGATCAATTTCTTAGACACGACAGTCATTAGAGATGGCGAAGCATTGTTAACCAATTGGTACAGGAAGCCCACTTTCTCGGGACGCTACATTAATTATTACTCTAGCCACCCTCTCAATTACAAAATTAGTGTTGTAAATAATTTAGTTAACCTCGCAATTTTATTAGCTGACAAACGCTTCCATGATTCGAACATTAATATTGTTCACGAAATCCTTTCCGATAATTGTTATCCAACAGATTTTATTAACAAACACATAAAACAGAGATTAAAAGACATTAAATATAGCAACACTAACAACAATGTGCGTATTGATAGGAATACCATCCCGTATATTAAAGACTTTAGTGAGGGCGTTTGTAGTGTTCTGAGAAGCAAAGGCTTTGACGTTATATACACTGTGCCTAAAAAGCTCAATCGGATCATTAAAAGAGGAAAAGACAAATTAGATAATAGTAAACAAACTGAAGTAGTATACAAGATTGACTGCGCTAATTGCGACGCTTGCTATATTGGACAAACAAAAAGAAATTTAGAAACTAAACTTAAGGAACATAGAGCGGACATTAAAAAACACCCTAATAACCACTCTGTAGTCAGCAAACATAAGCTTTCTCTCAACCATGAATTCGATTGGGCTAATCCCAAAATTCCACACAACGAGAAACATTTTAACCCTTTAACGGCCGAGTTTTTTCTGGGGGGTTGGCAAAGTCGGTACATGGAAAATCTGAATTCATGAGTATCCAATATGAGAAAAAGAGTTGTTCCAGATTTTTATACCCCCAGAAACTTCCCCCAAATGAAAAAACCACCCCAATTGCTTGAAAACATTTTAATTTTATTTCCCATCGTTTAATTTTGCCCGAAATGGAGACATAGTCATTCCAGATCACGTAGTGGGATTCTGAAAAACTTACGGATCAATTAACCCTTATAAACTACCCCTCAATTGAGAACAACCCACCTCCAATGCATAAAATGTTATAATCACATTTTTTGTATAATAGATTTATGATATTTCTTGTATATAGATTTACCTTTTTGCTACAGTTTTTTATGTGGTTTTTAAACATACATGTGAAATCTCAACTTTAAAAAAAAATTTTTCTGAAAGTTATGCTTATTTCTTATTTTTTTGCAATTTTCGTACTTTTTGGCAGGGTATAAAACGGAGGTGGTACAACCCTTGCATTTGCCAAATTTTTTATTTTTACATGCATCCTGCATCTTCAAAATGAGCCCTCAAAAACGTCGATATCTTCATTTTTATGGAAGTTATGACTTTTCAAAGTAGGTGGGACGCATGTGTCCCACCAGCCGTTAAAGGGTTAAGAAAAGAGAAATCGCAGAAATAGTATTCATCAAAAAAGAAAATACTCGATTAACCTACAGGACACCGACAGCCTTTCCGAACTTTATGACAAAATTATAACTCTTTATAACTTTTGTGGCTCGTCATTGTTTATATTCGTCATTACGTTGTCCGTTGCTGTTCAGTCTAGACGTGTTTTTAATTATTTTAATCTGTCAACTCGCGTTACAAAAATGTACAATTTTAATGTCAACCGTCGCACAAAACACGTAAGTGCTCTGTCCTTTTATTGACTCGATGTATAATTTTATTCGATACTCTTTAGTTATTGTTATAATATTTCAGTTTATTAGATATTTTATTAGAATAATCGCCATAACGGTCCAAGCTTGGATCTTAAGGATGTATGGGAGGTATTTTCAAAGCGCTACCAAGTGGATAAAAATTTGTGAGAATGTTCTTTTAGTTTTCCTGATGTGCTACAAAGAAGTAGAAACGAATCCACTAAACGGTTGCTGAGATATAACGATTTTAATTTTCACTGATTTAACACGTATTCTTATGGGAAGAGACGATTTTGACGGATAAAACAACTAAAAAATGGTGAAGGAGCGCTACCAATATTTTGAATTTTTGTGTACATCTAGTATATGAATAGATGAAAATATCTGCCAAGTTTCAATTGTCTTCACTACACCGTTTTAAAGAAATAAATTATAACTTGAGATAATTGTGCTGTCGGCACAAATGTATCTCGATGGCTCGTGAAAGTGCGGCAACGTCGCAATCAGCTGGGCAAGCAAAGCTACTTCTAGCTAACTTTTTGTCTCCGTTGCACTCGTGAAGAGATAGCGAGTCTTTTTTCATAAACTGCTTTTGTCACTATTTTGCCTTTCCACCGATAACTTTTCGTGTCTGACATTGTAAAAATGTAAACGAACAGACATAACCTCGCACGTCGCGCCTCGCAGCTCGCATCAAGTCTCGCACTGTTTTGGTATTGTACAAGGCTGCCAACCTACGTGAATCGAGTCATACAGCGCTGTCACGTCTCTTTTGAGAGAGTCGCATAACAATGTTTATAATAAATAATATTCAAAATTATCGTTTATGTGATACATATTTATCTTTTTTGACGTTATTAAAGTCACATTTGTTTATCAGCACTGCTGAATAATGTCTTTCGCTTTGAAATAATTTGACGTTACAAAGTTGAAATCAGGGCATTTTCACTGCCAAAAGTTTAGGCTCATAAATGACAAAAATCGCAAATAATACTGGAAAAAACATTTGTAAAGTAAAAAATACCTTTCTAGGAGTAAAAATAAGAATCCTACTATCATTTGAGTATCTTATATCTAGATTTACTATGCGTTAGGCGTAGATATTCAAGTATTTCAAATTTCATGCACTTTTGTCTAAGATTGTATCGCTCATACATCCTTAATAGCATAATACTATTTTATTGTGTGATACACATATTATCCCCTCCTTTAGTTAAATCAATTTTTACCTCCAACTCTTGAAAACTGTGCGCCGACTAGATTTGTCAGACTTAAAAACACAGCCCCTGTTGGAATAGCGAAACGATTCAACTTATGATGTTAAAGAAATTATTCCGAAAAATATTACCCCAGCCATAATTTCTTATGCTATTAAGATCCAAGCTTGGACCGTTATGGCGATTACTCTAATTTAATTAAATTTTACATTTCAGTATCTTGAAATTTATTAAATTCCTTTCAAAATGACATTATATTTTTCAATTCTGCCCATAGACTTCCGGCAATTACACAACATAAATGTGGTATCTTATAATCGCAGGGACTTTTCTCTATATATTTACCCAAAAATATTTATTATTTATTATTTATGTTTACAATAAATATCTTATTTCTCTCTCTCTCTCTCTCTCTCTCTCTCTGTCTCTATCTTTGTCTTTCTCTTTGTTTTTCTTTTATTCTCTTCCTGTTTCTCTCTGTCTCTCTTTTCCTCTTTTTTTTGAAACAGCCAAGAATGCCAAAAATAATTTTAAAGAATGAGAAATAGCCCGATATCTCAAAATTTGCGAAAGTTAGAGCAATCACGGACATTTCTCAAAAAATTCAAAATTTTATAAAGAAAAAACTTCTTTACCTTTCATCGCCAAATTCAATACCCACCTTCCGTAAATGATACTCTATCGATTAAAAAAAATTCAGCCCGATATCTCAATATTTGCGGAAGTTAGAGCAACTACAAACATTTCTCCAAAAATTCCAAATTTTATTAAAAAAGAACCTCTTTACCAATTATCGCCAAATTCAATGATCAAATTATAAAATTATGAAGAAGCAATGTGCTCTAATTTGCACACTTTTTTATTATATTGGAAATTTTTTTCTAATTCTGTTATATTCTTCAGTCTTTTCCACCCTTATTTTATATACTATTTTTTAATATTTTGTTAATTTGTTCTCGAGTTATAGCCTTTTAAAATTTCGGGGAATCTGTACATAAAACAATGTGCAAAAGTTTGTAATTTGTACACTTTTTTATTATATTGGAAATTTTTTCGAATTCTATTATATTCTTAGGTCTTTTCTACCCCTATTTAATATATAATTCTTTAAGATTTGAATGATTAATTCTTAAGATACAAACGTTTAAAATTTTCGGGAATCCGTACATAGGAAGCAATGCACAAGTTTCTAATTTACACACATTTTTTATTAAATTGGCAATTTTTTCTAATTCTATTGTATTCTTAGGTCTTTTCTACCCCTATTTCAGATATAATTCTTCAAATTTGATTGGTCAGTTCTCGTGTTACACACATTTGAAATTTCGGAGAATTCGTACATACATAGAGCTTTATAAAGCTAAGTCTAATCAACCAAATCTTAAAGAATTATATATGAAATAGGGGTAGAAAAGACTGAAGAATATAATAGAATTAGAAAAATTGCCAATAATTAAACCTAATTGTCAAAAAACATTAATTTGTGAAAAGTCTTAATTATTGAGACTTGAGATGTAGCCCTTAAAGGTTAAAATTTTAAAATATTGGCAATTTTTCTAATTCTATTATATTCTTCAGTATTTTCTACCCCTATTTCATATATAATTCGTTAAGATTTGGTTGATCAGTTCTGAAGTTATAGAAATTTCGGTAAATTTGGCACATACACACACACACATACACACAAACAGACATTTTTTTAAAATTGCAATTTTTCGACGTTTTAGAACATTCTGGACACATTGGCAGCGGCAACTAAAAAAAAAATTTTTTTACGTAAACAAAGCTTCCTCTATGAGGAAGCAAAAGAAATCTCGAAAAGGGACATATATGTAATGAGTAAATAAAATTATCTCTTCTTAACCCTCCAAAGGAATGCAGTTTCAATGTACGACTTTTCGAAAAGAAAAAGACACAGTTATAGCTGCAGAATCATGCTTTTCCTCAAAGGAGCAGTCAACACAAGTTGCTAAAAAAAAGGCTTCAATTGCTACACATGAATCAAGGGAAACAGATGAAAACTATTGTTTTACTTCCAAATATACAACTACAAATTATACAACTTTGAGGTGGAAGCAGAAAGGACTGGTTGTACTTTATTACACAACCTTTAACATCAACGAAGGAAAACACTTCGTTTCTATTTCAAAATTTTCTGTGATTTATATGATAAAAATGAAATATCTGCTTCAAATATCATATCTGAGATCAAGAGACACGGTAGTGTCTCGCGCCAAGTACGCGCGGAGCGAGACAGCCGTGGCTCTATATACGCGGCGCGACGAGTTGCGAGTACCCGAGATTTTTAGATCTGGATAACCAGTGAACGGATCAAGTTCTAACTAGGCTTATCGTAAAGCTTGGACCAAATTTATATAAGAAAAATGTTTTTATTTTTCCGCTACGTGCCCTACGAGCGGAGATATTACGATGCATAGGATAAAGTGTGAAATTTTCAATTCAGTACGTCATCGTCGTCCTCCAGATCGTCACTTTCACACTCTCGCCACGGCGCGCCGTGGCGCCACAGGTAGCGCGTCACTTTCACAATCTTGACGTTAATAGCGCTATTTTCCATTTTAGAGTAACAAAGTGTCGCCAGCGGTGCACTTGGTGTACTGAGTGCAGTTGCACTGCCGGTGCACTTGGTGTACTGAGTGCAGTCGCACCTCCGGCGCCCCGCGGCCAGGCGGTGTATGACAGCGCGGAGCGAGATAACCTACCTACGCGGCTGGATCGACTCGGGCTTTGCGCGATTCGGGAGTGTGTGTGTAGTGAAAAACGTTCAAGTCCGGCTTGCAGATCAAACTCGCCGAGCCGGACTCGCGAGTCAATTGTACAAAAATAATAGGCCGTTTTAGACGTCCGCGTCGTCGAGAAATATTCCGTCCGCGTCGAGGTTATGATGCTTATACGATGTTTATGTGTGCGTTCAGTCGGGATTCGTGCAGTGATAACGTGCAATGTGTGATAAACTATCGTAAGTAAACTATATCGTGCGTGATAATAAACTCACGCTCTCTCTCGCTCGCTTGTTCGCTCGCATAATCTCGTCTCTTACGAGTTAAAGTGAGGTTATTTATCCTCTAAATAAATCGCGAGAGAGATCGATCGAGTCATCATCATCACACGCGTCAAAGTGAGTGAGGTTAGTGTCATGTCACATTGACACCGCAGGGAGGATTGATTCGCACAATCTTTTAGGCTTATAAATACAGTACTCGCTCTGCTTTCATGTTGATCGTTTCTCAAGTCTGCTTTACAAAATATGCTTCTCGGAAGAAGTGGAAACATTATTTATTGATTTCTTATTCAATAAAGTTACTAATTTATTGTATATGTTTCTTTGATAGCGATCTGTCTGATGGTGTTCTGGGTTTTGATTGCGAATGGGTCAAAAAGAGACTCGTCTATCTGTTACAACTGGCTACTATCAATGGAGTAGTTGCTTTGTTTCGCATCGGAAAGATTGGATACATTCCACCTAAGCTTAAGGTAACGTTTCAAATAGTTTATGATCAGATTATCCGCAACTATGCATAACATTGAATTTTAATAACATTACATTTAACTGCTGTAAGTAACACAAGACCTAATCTGATACTATTTATAGCCGATATAAATCGGAAAACTTTAACGTCGCATTAATTTA